>PVKC010015647.1:0-21322 GCA_004027635.1 Crocidura indochinensis
TCTTTCTTTCTTTCTTTCTTTCTTTCTTTCTTTCTTTCTTTCTTTCTTTCTTTCTTTCTTTCTTTCTTTCTTTCTTTCTTTCTTTCTTTCTTTCTTCCTTCCTTCCTTCCTTCCTTCCTTCCTTCCTTCCTTCCTTCCTTCCCCTGTCTTTTTTTTTTTAACTATTTTGATCCTTTTAGGCTAACTTGAAATCATTATCACTTTAAATCACAAAGTCACTTTAGGTTCTTATATTATCTAGATAGAGTAGCATTTTCACTAAGTGCCTATTTTCTCTCTGTGCAAAGATTGAGAGGGTTTTATTGGTACATGTGTATCCATGTGTATCCTGAACTCATCTCAAAGGTACTGTTCATGTCAAAATTTCTAGAATTCAGACTTCCTTCTTTCAAGCCTATACACTGATACACTTTATTAATCTTAATATAAAAATATTGCTTTCTGGGCCGATGGCACAGCAGTAGGGTGATTGTCTTGCACGTGGCTGACCCAGGACGGACCGTGGTTCGATCCTTGGCGTGCCATATGGTTCCCCAAGCCAGGGGCAATTTCTGAGCACATAGCCAGGTGTAACTCCTTATCATCACCAGATGTGACCCCAAAACAAAAACAAAACAAAACAAAAGAATGGTGTTTGTATTGCAACAGGTCCACCATATTTGATCCCCAGCACCATTGAAGGTCCTCAGAACCTCACCGAGTAATGAATCCAGAGTACAGAATCAATAGTAAACTTGAGCACTACCAGATATGACTTGCAAACAAAGTGGTTTTCTTAGCAGCAGTATAATAGTTTAGGTACTGGAGATTGTTGGAGTGAGATCTTTTGAGGTCAATCATTTAAAATATTCTTGGGGGAGCGTGGGAGTTTGGGCTACATCGAATGGCACTTACTGGTTACTCCTGACTACACTCAGAAATCACTCCTGTCAGGTTCTGGGTACCATATGGGATGCCTAGGTCTGTCTTGGGTTGTCAGAATGCAAGACTCTCACCCTACTGTTGTTCTATCATTCTGGCCCCTATTTAAAATATTTCATGATGTGCATGACATATATCGTCAAGAAAACGTTGGAAATCTTCAAAGAGAAAAATAATGAACTGCATTTAGTAATCCAAAGATTTAAGCACAGAAAAAGGTGGCAAGTCGTCAATCCCTAGAGATTTTGAAATTTTCTTTGAATATGTACACAGGGAACAAATGATGAGAGATAAAGCTAATTTGGGATGGAAGACAAAGGATAGGATTCAAACAAATTAGAGTTGCATGGAAAATTACCTATAGTTAGAATCCTGAAGGTGTATAATCTCAGATGAGGGCTAGGTTGGAGGGAAACCCCAACTCTTTGAAAGTAACATCGAGGGATAGTAATGTTATAACTTTTATATTGTTAATAAAAGATAAAAGATTCACATGTACTGCCTGGGTACATGGTAGCCTAGTACATGTAGCCTGAATATCTCCTCATGTACTTTTCTGCTTTCATACTGGATTGTGTACTGGGGCTCTCTTCTCCTTTCAAGGAAAAAAAAAAGAAAGAATAAAAATGTCCTTGGAAGTCTTAAATACAGATTAAGAATAAGTTTTATTATAAATGTTGATGGGTAGGTGACTTAATTTGAAACATTTTTATAATAAATATGAATTACTAGTATTTTTGAGTGTCTGGCAAAAGGAAGAATATTTTCTTCAACCTTTGGCTCAAAGAATTACTGAAGTTATAGAGTTATATGAAATTACATCAATGCATAATTCTCACAAATTCTATCAAAGCATAAAGTGTATGAAAGCATATGGTGCAACAGCCAACATAAGCAAAAGCAACAGAAGCTAATGCACAAAAACAACAGATATTCTAAGTATCAGAAAGAATATGAAATGAAGTTTATTTAAACTGTAAAAGTGAGGAGCTTATGGGGCACCCTGGGTTTTCCCCACTTCCATGCCAGCTCCTTCCTTCCTGGGAGTGGGAGTCTTGGCCAGCAAGGGTTTTCTCAGACCTCCGTATGTGCCAGAGGCCTTTTTACACTTGTAGAAGCTTAACTGGGGGTGGCAGATAGCTGCTCAGCTGTACTCAGGCTGTCACTGGCAATTTCATACCAGTCTACATTTCCCAAACAGCACAGGGGCTAGTGTCCCCACGTGAACATATACCCCTCCCAAACATCAGTACCCCACATTTACCCTTATTAACTTCAGTACCAGATGGTTCTAATCATAGACCAAAGTGGATCTAACAATCCCAAAACTATTTCAAAGGACATAAAATGGACATATACGTCTTTTGAATATTTTATGTGTATTTTCTTTAACAGCTATAACTCTTTCTATATCTTCTTCTACCGTGACGTCTCCATCCACTTTTATCTTGTCTTTACTTTGTGAACTGTTTAATTAGGAGTGTTGGTGGAAGTGTCCCTCAGTTTAGTGCTTATGAGTGAACTATGTCATGGGGATTGTTGCTCTTGTTCCTATGGCCTCCATATGCACCGACAATGCTATATGTCATTGATCTTTGTTTGCATAGCCACATTAAAATGGGAAAATACTATACATACAGATCAGTTCTTATCTAATAGAGGTAGGAACACACAAATCCTAGTGCAGTGGGACCTTACACCCTGAGCATTGATACAATGACCTGGCACAGGCCTCAGAAGAATGGGCATCCTCCATTCACGCTGGAACCAGGCAAGCTATCTACGAAACATCCAAGGTTTTTTACAGCAACATCTGGAAGCAATCCTCTACCGGGGAAGACACTACCAAGGCTCTGACATCGACCTCCTCAAAAGAGACTTCCGTTAACACTGAGAAGACTTGACAACAACAATGACCTGCTCTACAGGGCAAGGTTCTCTCTTTGCCCCTTAAGTGTGAGGTGAAACGAGAGGATGCCCTGCACCATCCTGATTGCAATATGAGATATGCGGATTCCAGGATCTTTAATACAGAAGCATGATACCAACAAAGAGACTATGTGAGGAATGGAGGTGTATTGCCACTACAGACGATGACTTGGATTGGACAAACTAGTTTGCCTGGAGCCCAGAGTTGGTCTTATGCCAGGAATCCTCAGGGGTAGGGTCTCCTTGTATTTAGGCCAAGGGTTTTTTTTTTCCTTTTTCTTTTTTTTTCCAGGTCCCTCATATTTCGGTGGGCCTATGCAAACAAATGCCACTCTAACACCGTTTTTTACTATATTCCCCTGACTAACCCTTAAGAAAAACAACCCACTGAAACTTTTGAGGTTAACTTAAACTAATATACTTGTGCAAGGATATATAAAAATGTACTTTGCCTTCAATGTTAAAGGAGTTACGTAAGTCTTATGTCTAGATTATATTGTGTGCTGATAAGAAATAGTATGTACTACAATCTGGGGATTTGGGGGACAAAGTAATTGTACATGGGCTCTGTTTTGTTTTTCTTAATGTTCACTGGCTGAAAGTTTAAGACTGGGATATCATCGATGGGACTACTGAGAATTCTGTTTATGCGTGATTGTCCTTCCACTGTAACTTTACCCTGTCCTCTTTCTTTGCATCTCTGTTCTCATAATAAAAATAAATAAATAAATAAATAAAAAGAAAAGCAAAAAAAAATAAACTGTAAAATTGTACTGAGATATAATAATTCTGGTAGAGTTTTTAAATGTTCTCAGATTCATGACAATTCTTAAATCATACAGTAATATTGGTACTACTGTAAATAATTTTTCAAATATTGTTAAATTTATTAATAAACCTCTTTACATAGGAAAATTATCCAGACTTATTCTTGTGATATCAAATTATTGTATGTACTCTTAAAAGTGGAAGAAAATTCAGAAGTATTAAGTGAGGAGGAAACAAGACTGGACAAAATGAGAAGTCGAAGATTTGAAGCATAAGAAGAAGTAAAATTAGAAGAACTGGAGCTAGGTTTGAAGATAGGAAAGGGTCACAAACCAGAGAAAGCTGGGTGTCACTAGAATCTGAGCATTACTATTGGTAAAAATTTTTCAATGAAACAAAAGTTCAGTTCTATATATGCATAACACTGAATATTTCAACCAAATAAAAACCTTGATAGACATCCAACTAAGAATCTGCAATAAGAAGCACAAACCAAGAAATAACCGACTGATACTTTTCAGGCCTTATAAGTTTGGTTTTACACTATATTATCTAAATATTTTCAAAATAATATTTATTTTGTTTTAGCCATTGAAATTGCAATAGTGTGTTACATCAAAAATAGAAAATAAAGACAGTAAAAGAACACTTAAAAAAGTGGCACATAAGTAAGGTAGAATGTATGTAAGAAACTACAATAAGACTGAAGTTACCTTTTTAAGGGCAATGAAACTATCAAATAGAAAAATTTCAGCAGTTCCTATAGACTGAATTGTTTAGTCTTCAAGAACTAAAACAAAGACATGTCAAGTCAAAATTGAATATCTGAAAAATATATGTTTTTAAATGAAAAGAAATTAATTGATTTTAAAAAACAACCATTAAGCAACTTTATCCCTAAAACAAACACACAATGGTACTTCTATTGTGTGTATCAAAGGAAGAAAAAGAAGATATAAGAAATAATCAAATTAAAAAATAAACTATATATTACATATGCAATTTATATATAAATTAACTAGAGAGGGGGCGGAGCGGTGGTACAAACAGAAAGACGTCTGCCTTGCATGCAGTACCCTAGGATTGACCACGGTTCTATCCCCTGGCATCCCAAACTAGGAGCGATTTCTGAGCGCATAGTCAGGAATAATCCCTGAGCATCACCAGGTGTCACCAAAAAACAAAACAAACAAAAAACAATAACTTAAGAAACCCATCTAGAATTAAATAACAAAGCATAATATATAATACATATGAAATTTAAGTATAATATGCAATTTATAAAAAGACAAAGTATTCTAAGAGTGTTGCTTTATTTGATAAAAGTACAAATAAGATTTAGGTTTAGAATCTGTTCACTTACATTTTGATACATTTAAAGTCATGACTGAAAAAATATAATTACTGTCTCCATACTTAGGAGTACAGTGTATGGGGGGAAAAATTTAAGTCAACACATAAATCTAGAAAGCTAAAAATAAGATGAAGAATCAAATGAACTGGGATAAAATATAAATCATAAGATTTTGGTATAAAGGTATGATTTAAAGTATTAACTATTAAACATAAATGGGCTAAATTTTGCAAATTAAAATCTTTTTTTTTTTTTTGGTTTTTGGGTCACACCCGGCAGTGCTCAGGGGTTACTCCTGGCTCCATGCTCAGAAATTGCCCCTGGCAGGCACGGGGGGCCATATGGGGCACCGGGATTCCAACCGATGACCTTTAGCATGAAAGGCAAGTGCCTTACCTCCATGCTATCTCCCGGGCCCCGCAAATTAAAATCTTTGAGATTTTAGTACATATTATTTATATGATATAGGACTAAAACATAATTATAGATAAATATTCAATAATTAAATAATGAAAAAAATATACTGGGTAAAAGCTAGATGTAGAACTCAAAAAAAGGTTAAGTATATGTGTCTTGCATGCTTGAATACTTGGGGTCAAGTTTTAGCCCTGATTAGCCCCCTGAGAATTTCTAGGTATTGGGCTAAAGGGTCTAGCTCTACCAGACCTAACAGTACAACATCAACAGGGACCAGTGTCAAAATTAAAATCTAAAGTATCAGGTTTAGAATTACTAGGAGTGACCTCAAGAACTATGAGCACCTGTGGAGATAACCATTTATGTGTGTATGTAATACATATAAAAATAATATTAAGTGATAAGAATTTTGGTGTGCTTATATTGAAATAAGTAAGAAGAATTTAATGTAAAATGTTAATGTGGTTAAAGCAAATTAGCAGAGTTGTTCAAGAGTTGTAAACTATAAAAACTTAATCTAGATTTATTACATACAGAAAACTTTGAGAAAGCAAGAAAGATAAATTTATAGAAAGACTATCAGAGAGGCCGAAGTGATAGCATGGAGATAAGGCATCTATCTGCCTTTCATGCAGAAGGTCATTGGTTCGAATCCAGGCATCCCATATGATCCCCCGAGCCTGCCAGGAGCAATTTCTGAGAGTGGAGCTAGAAGTAACCCCTGAGCACTGCCTGGTGTGACCTAAAGAATATCAGAGTTTGACCATTTTCAAGAATGTGTCTATTAAAATAATTCAATAAAATAATAAAAATGTGAATAGTATAATTTATGTCAAAACATTTCATGAAACTTTTGGGGAAGCTAATCTTTCAATTCCTTTTCATGATCTCATAAAATTTTGTCACACCACGGTAATAAGCATGTCTCAATAAATATTAAGTATGTTACACAAAATTACCTAAACAAAAACAGGAACAAAAATAATTAACATAAAAATTAGAAAATTGTAACTGTTTTTAATGTTCTTATACAAGTAAGGAAATGACAAGAAATTTTGTCAACAATTTGAACATTTAAAGTGAAATGTAAGGACCAGAGCTATAGCACAGCAGAAGGGCTTTTGCCTTTCATGCAACTAACCCAGGACAGACCAGGTTCGATCCTTGGCATTACATATGGTCCCCTGAGGCCTCCATGAGCAATATCTGAGTGCAGAGCAAGGAATATAGTGGTGTCAGGTGTGAACCAAAACAAACAAAAATGTGAAAATGTAGCTACTTATAGCTATGCACACAGAGATCCCACCCTGTTTTCCCATAAACACACAGAGCTCGCACCCTACTTTTTCCTAACCCGATTGCCTTAAACTCATTATAAGTATTTCTCTCTCACCTAAAAATAAATTTAGTAATCTCCCCCAAGTGGCTCCTAGATGACACTTGTGGTCTGCTGGCCTACCTCATGCTAAGCCTCCTTGTCTAGAAAAGTCCAGGATCCAACATCACTGTCTTCATTCAGATACTAATGAAACTCAAAAACAAACTAATATCTGAAACACAAATCATCAGTTTAATGCTCAAACAGCATTTGAAAATAAAACTAAAAGATACTATATGTCTTTATTTGTGAGAATAAATAAATGATCCTAATAGAATAAAATAAGCAAGAATATAAAGCATAAAAATCATTCTAGCAATAGAATTATTGAATGTTATAATAAAATAGAAAATATACACAAAAAGATATAAAATGCAAAATGTAATTTCAAAAACTAATTACAATAAGCATCTTGACAAGTTTTATGAACATGTAAAGAGTAAGCCCCATTTTTGAGCTATTTCCCTGGCCCTATTCATTTTTTTTAATATTCAACACATCAGTAAAGAAAATTTCCAAAGAGTGAATACATCACCAGATACAAAAGTGTGTATCCAAACAATACCTATAATAAAATATTGAAATAATAGTACAATTTCCAGTCTCTATACAGCATCATGTTTGGAATAAAGTTAAGATAAAACAATTGTGTTTTTCTTCTCTCTCTCTCTCTCTCTCTCTCTCTCTCTCTCTCTCTCTCTCTCTCTCTCTCTCTCTCTCTTGGTCACACAGAAAAATATTCAAGAGTTACTTCTGACTCCACACTCAGGAATCACTCCTGTTGGGCTCATGGGACCATACAGCACTCTGGAGATTGAATCCAGGATTTGTTGCATGCAAAGCAAATGTCATTCTCATTGTGCTATCACTCTGGCTCAACAATTATCTTTTTAAAGAGTACTACAGACCAATATCCCTGATAAACACAGATGCAAAAATCCTCAACAAAACCCTAGCAAATAGGATCTAATTTTTCATTAAGAAGGTCATGCAATATGACCATGTAGGTTTCATTCCAGAAATGCATGGATAGTTTAACATATGCAAGTCAAAAATATGATATGCCATATTACTAAAAGGAAAATAAAAACATATGATCATATCAATAAATGCAGAGAAAGCATGATAAAATACAACACCTGTTCATGATTAAAACTCTCAAGAAGGAATCTTTTCTCAATATAGTGAAGGCTATTTACCACCAGCCTATGACAAATATTATATCCAATGGATAAAAACTGAAAACCTTTCCCCTAAAATCTGGCACAAGGCTTTTCCCTCTCACCACTCCTATTAGCATAATAATAGAAGTACTTGCCATAGCAATTAGGCAAGAAAAATATATCAAGGCATCCACACAGGAAAGGAAGAAGTTAAGATCTCATCACTTGCAGATGACATGGTACTATATTTACAGAATCCTAAAGACTTTACCAAAAAGCTTCTGGAAACAATAGATTCTGATAGCAAGAGGTATGTTACAAAATTAACATGCAAAAATCAATGGCCTTCTTATACACAAAAATGGAAAAGAAAAAATAGACATTGAAAAAATAGAACAATCATAGTAGTACTACATAAACTCAAATACCCTGGAGTCAACTTAATTAAAGAAATGAAAGACCTATACAAAGAAAACTACAAAGCACTGCTTCAATAAATAAAAGACACAATGAAATGGAATCATATACACTTCATGGGTTGGGAGGATTAACATCATTAAAATTGTAATACTCCCCAAAGCATTGTACAGATTTATTGCAATCCCTCTAAGGATGCTCATGACATTCTTCAAAGATGTGGATCAAACAGTTCTAAAATTCATTTGAGACATTAAACATCCATAAATAGCTAAAACAAACCTTAGAAAAATAAGATGGGAGGCATCACTTTTCCCAATTTTAAATTGGACTACAATTGAAATAAAGACAGACTCTTGGAGCAATGGAATAGACTTGAGTGTTCAGAGAATGAACCCCAGACATACAATCCATTAATCTTTGATGAAGGGGCAAGAAAAAAAAATTGGAACAAGGAAAGCCTCTTCAACAAATGGTGTTGTGACAACTGGTCAATCACATGCAAAGAAGTAAACCCAGACCACTATCTAACACCATGCACAAAAGTCAAATCTAAATGGATTAAAAACCTTGATATAAAATCTGAAACATTAAGATACATAGAAAAATATGTAGACAAAGCACTCCATGACACTGAGAATAAAGGACCGTCAAGGAGGAAACACCATTCTCCAAACAAATGGAAGCAGAGATAAACAAATGGGACACATTAAACTAAGAAGCTTCTGAACCTCAAGGGAAACAATTACCAGTATAGAAAGACCCCCCACCCCCCCCACACACAGAATTGGAGAAACTATTCACCCAGTTGTCTAAGGTACTGACAGGACTCCACAAGAAAAAAATAAATCTAACCCCATCAAAAAATGAGAACGAGAAATAAATAGGCATTTCCTTAAAGAATAAATGCAAGTGGCTAAAGTGAAAAAATGTTCCACATCATTAGCTATCAGAAAGATGCAAATCAAAACAACAAAAAGGTACCATCTCACACCACAGAAACTGGTATACAACACAAAAAAAACAAAATAACTCTCATACATTGCAGGAAGGAATGCTGTCTAGTCCAGCCTTTCTGAAAAAAATATGGATATTCCACATAATTGGAAACTGACTTTCCATTTGATCCCACAATGCCACTACTAGGGATATAACCTAGCAACACAAGAACAAAATACAAAAATGCCCTCTGCAATACTATGTTTATTGCAGCACTATTTACAATAATAGCCAGCATCTGGGAAAAAAGACAGGTGCTCAACAACAAATGAGTGGCTAAAGAAACTGGTACTTCTACACAACGGAATACTACACAGTTGTTTGAAAAATAAAGTCGGGGCCGGGCGGTGGCGCTGGAGGTAAGGTGCCTGCCTTTCCTGCGCTAGCCTAGGACAGACCGCAGTTCGATCCCCTGGTTCTCATATGGTACCCCAAGCCAGGAGCGACTTCTGAGAGCATAGCCAGGAGTAACCCCTGAGCTTCACTGGGTGTGGCCCAAAACCCAAAAATAAATAAATAAATAAATAAAAAATAAAGTCATGAAATTTTCCTGTACATGGATAGACATAGAGACTATTGTGCTGATTAAAATGAGTCAGAGGGAGAGAGACAGAAATTAGTCTCACTCATCTATGGGATTTAAGAAAAATAAAAGACATTATTGGTAATAATACCCAGAAAAAATAGAGATGAGGACCAGAAAAACCAACCCATTGTATGAAGCTTACTACAGAAAGTTGAGCGCATTTAGAGAAATAACTTCACCAACAGCTACTGTGATCATCGTGAAATAGAACGCCTGTCTTGAGAGGTAGGGGGCGGAAAGCAGGGAAATGGGGAACATTGGTGGTGAGAAAGTTACACTGATAACGGATGGTATAAATTTGATGACTGAAACCCAACTATGGACATTTTCATAACCATTTAATTTCTTTAAATAAATAAATAATTATTTTTAAAAAGGAAGAAATGTAAGATAAAGGAATACAGCCACAGGAAAATTTGTAAATCATTGTATCTCACATGAATCATTAATACTTATTAAAATGAGATCAGAAGGTTTATTAAACTCATGTTACTAGTTGAAAAAAATAATTATCTTTTAAAAGAATAATTAGAAGCATCTGCCATCAGAACTTTCATTAAATATTTAATAGAACTCTATAGAGTGAAACAAGCAAAAAAATCAAGTAAATGACAGCATTTGCATTTATTATTTTCTTCAAAGGCACATCATTTAATGAAACTATTATATACAAGTCAAAACAAAATGAATAATATATCTATATAATATCAAAATGCAGAAAATAAAATTTAAAATTTTTATCATTAGAGTTGTGGCATAAATGGAAAGGCTGGAGTTCATTTCTTGCTTGAAGAAAACTAGGACTTCAATCCCCAACACTATCATGGTCCTTTGAACTGAAACCACTGGTAGTCTCACAAAATCAAAAAAAAAATACAAATATATAAATGAAACATAGTTTTATGCACATGCTTTATTTGAATAACTAGAAAAAACTATGTGGAAAGTTTATAACTTTCATAGACACTAAAGGTGAAGTATATTAAAAATATGAAAATTTATTATCATAAACACCTATGTCCTCTAAGTTTAATAATTAGTTACAATCAATTAATAATTAATTACAATCAATATCTCAAATTATTTGCAAAATATTGCAAAATTATTTTTGCTTTGCAAAACTATTGTGCACTTGACAAATCCGATTATAAAATATTTATGGAACCTGAAAAGCAGTTGGTGAACAGTGGAAGTGCTACACCCTTACCACCCTGCACTCCCTCTGGCTAGATAGTTCACACAGTGTACTTGGAGTGGAGACATTTTGCGGGTGAAATTTAGTCCTCTTCAGGCATTGTGAGGAAACTTCCATTCAGATGATCTGGATTCTATACATACGATCCCCATGCACCATCATATGTGGCCCAAAACACAATCAAAGGAACAAAGAAACACTTACCAGAAGCTTGGAAGAATAAGGGGAAGGGATGAAGTTTCTCTGCTTTGCTCCATCAGCATTTCTACAAGATGATTCCTGACTTAACTCCACAACTTGCTCAGTTAAGAGTGCAAAAATCATGATCAACTTGCTTAAGGAATGTCACCAAAAAGTTAGAGTTCAGATAAATGACCTTCAGTGAGAATGACCAGCACATCTTTTTGAAGTGTTTTGGTAATGGAAATCAGATTGATTGAGAAATTAGAAAATGTTTAAAGAGAGAGTACATGGAAAGGGGGCTCAGCAGTAGGGTGCTCAGTAATGCTAGGGTATTTAATTCCCCAGGTGATTCTGAAAAATGAATTGTATTTTCAGTGACTGCTTTGGCTAAGAGAAGACCTAATGACACTTGGTAGACAGCTAAAAGAGTCTTATCCCATTTGGTCTATGGAATCCTTTAGTTTTTTATGCATGTGCATACATTTATTTGGCATTGATTTTTTAATTCAATGTTGAAACAATATTTAAACAAATAATATGGTATAAGTATGGTTTTCTTTTTATTTATTTTTATATAAAATATTTATTTAAGCACCATGATTACAAGCATGATTGTAGTTGGGATTCAGCCATAAACAGAACACTCCCCCATAGAACAAGATGATTCATAGAACAAGTCATGAGAATATATGAAGACTGGATTCTAAACATGTGGTAGATCCTTTCATTCTCTCTCTTCTACCAGTATACTTAACTTCTCACATTTCCTTCTTTTACTTATACCAGTTAACATTTGAGAAACTTTTCTTCCTCAATAAAATAATTTTAATTATATTATAATTTTATAAAATTATCAGTATAATTTTAATCATAATTTTTTAAAAATATATGGTAAAGAAAAGCCCAGAATAACAAAGGGACTACGAACAAAACACCTTATTTTTTATTCATTTCTTTTTTTTTTTTTTTTGGTTTTTGGGTCACACCCGGCAGTGTTTAGGGGTTACTCCTGGCTCTGTGCTCAGTAATCGATCCTGGCAGGCTCGGGGGACCATCTGGGATTCTGGGATTCGAATCACTATCCTTCTACATGCCAAGTAAACGCACTACCTCCATGTTATCTCTCCGACCTCTCATTTATTTTTTTTGAAATAAAAGCAACTATATTTTAAAGTGCTCAGTTATGCATTTTAGTTTTACTTTAAAATTAAAACACCAGGGACCAGAGAGGTAGCATGGAGGTAAGGTGTTTGCTTTGCCTGTAGGTCAGTGATTCGAATCCCGGCACCCCATATGGTCCCCTGAGCCTGCCAGGAGCGATTCCTGAGCATAGAAACAGAAGTAACCCCTGAGCATTGCCGGATGTAACCCAAAAACCAAAAAAAAAAATTTTAAAACGCCAAAGTTTTTTGCCATAATAGTTCCTCAGTATACACGCATGCTGTAAAAGTTTTCAAATGACACTAGAATTTTAACTTATATACTTTCACATTCTGTTTTGAGAAGAATAAACAACTATAACTATAATGCTTTGTTTATTTCTGTCAGCACTAGGGAATCCAGAATCTTCAAGAAAATATTCAACATACCTAATTCACAAACTTATTAATTTTTCTAACTTCTTAAAAGCTTAGTCAATAAGTTAATTATAAACAAAAGCTCACAATCCTTAGTGTACTTTTTATTGAAGAATAATTGACATACATCATTTTGTTCCAGATGTACAGTGTAATGATTCAACATTTGTATATATTGTGAAATATTATCACAGCAAGTCTATTTCCCATATATCTTATGAGACATATTAATATTTCTTTTTTATCACATTTCCCATTTTAATATAATATTATTGGTTGTATATTACATTAACTGCACTTCTTTAAAAATATTATCTGATGGGTCCATAGTGAAACTTATAAGAAAAACAATCCATCCTTTTTATTTTTAATATTTCATTATGTAATGGTTCTTCTGTTCAAATATTTAAGCTACCATATGTAAATAATATCATGTTAAATCGTTTCCTTATGATAGTCTTTGGTAGAAAGTCATGCACTTAAGCATTTTTCTGGGTTATTGGTATCTTCTTTACTAGCACACCAAAAAAGTGAAATAATAACTCAAGAATAATTTTGAAGTTATATTTTATATTTTTAAAAATCTAGTTCTAAGCAAATGAAACCATATTCTCTCCCCAATATTATGTTCATATCAAATATTAGTAGAGGACTGAAAAATTGAAACCCAGCATGGTTTCAACCCATCTTAGCAGGGATTGCTCAAAAAAAAATCTGTGAATTCATTCAGTGTACTTACCATCTGAACCATGGTGCTAATGATTTATATCAACACAGATCCACAGATCTTTATTCAGCCTGTCCTATATATATACAGACAGACTTGTTTGACTACTCACTCAAAACATTGGATGAAATTCAGAGCTGCAGCAGGAGATAAAGTTCCAAGTAGTGATCATGCAATGATGGTCTAACTTACTTTAATAACCTTTGATAATAACCTTTGAAAACTTTACAAACCCACTCTTCTTTTGAGTTAGACACATCATAGACTTTGTGGTTCATAGTTTATCTTTAGAGTAGCAACTACTTTTCATACTGTTTCACACTCAAAAAAGTAATCAGTGTGATCAACTGAAAGTACAGAAAAGTACAAAACAGTAGGGCTAAGGCTGCCACTCTACTCAAATAAGCATTGATAATTATCTCTCTGAACCTTATGATCTCATCTGGATACCTAAACAATAAAAAATATCTTAAAAGGAATTTTATAACCTCTAGATGGACTCCTCCCATTTTTTTGTTTGTTGGTTTTGTTTTTTATACTTCGGGTCTTGGTTTTTCTTTTTTCATCATCTTCTTTTCTTTTTTTCAAACAGAATCACATAACTTGAATCATCTTAATAAATCATGTTAATAAATCAACCTCATAAATTGAGGGGGGGAAATGGATGGTACCAGAATCAAACAGTTGTATGAACATAGAGGAGAAATAAAAAATGATTAGACTTAAACACCAAACCGAAAGTCAATGACAACAGAATTGATACCCAATCTTCAACAAGCTAGACACAGAGGGGACCAGTTATACTAAAGTCCTGGAGGCAAAGGAGGGGAATGTTGGGAACAGGGTTGGAGGGAGGACAACACTGATGGTGGGAATATCCCTGATTCAATGTCACTATGTACTTTAAATATTACTGTTAACGACTTGTAACTCACGTTGATCACAATAAAATTATTTCAAAAAGAAATTTTCTAAGGAAGAGTAAAATAAAAGCACTTTCCCATAATTAAGAAATCTCTATACACTGGTTTCTCTTCAGAATGTATAAATCTTTTGCCTTTTACTAAAGATTTCTGTGGAGAGGAACAATTCTGAGTTCTTGTTATTCTTTGGAGGCCTTGCATCTGCAGGGCTAAAAAAATTAAATTAAATTAAAAAATAAATCTATAACAAAAATTAGAGTCCTGCTTGATTTCCAGCAGAAGTCATTGAATCTAGCTATCTACTCATAAGAAAGAATCACATGGTAAAATTACAAGTTAACAATAGAGGAAAATATTGGATAAGGGCATCAATAAGGAGCACAGTGCAGCTTGGAGTTCAGTTACCCAAGAACTGACCTCAGCTGCAAGCATCTCAAGTATTAAGAAAAAGTTGGGGCACACTGAGCACCCAGATGTCCAACTCTACTGATCTGGGAAGTGACTGAGAACTGCATACTTAGGTCAGAACCAGCGTTAGAAATTATATGCTATTTGTTTGTTTGTTTGTTTTTTGTTTGGGGGCCACACCCAGCAGCGCTCAGGGGTTACTCCTGGCTATGCGCTCAGAAGTCGCTCCTGGCTTGGGGGACCATATGGGAACCGGGGGATAGAACCGCGGTTCGTCCTAGGCTAGCGCAGGAAAGGCAAGGCACCTAACCTCCAGGGCACCGCCCGGCCCCAGAAATTATATGCTATTTGTAACAACTGGAGGTCTGTATGGAACTTGACATAACCATCCCAGACCAATAGCAGAGTTAAATGATAGTTGGTTAGCTAAGTTAACGGACTCAGTCTGAACAAGCTTACTGTCAGTCACGAACAAGAAGAAGATGCCTTACAAAGAAATTCCATCCAGCAAGGTGGGGAGATTCAGCTCTAGGGGACAAGTGCAGTGATAGATATTGTTTTTATTATTGGTTATCTATTCATACACAGATCTGTGTGACATAGGGCAGATAGGGGCCTACCAAGATCTGGAAATATAGACTATATAACTTTCATTGAGGAAATTCCTATAATATAAGGACACAGTCACCATGAGGCATTTATGAGTTGAAATCTAGCCCTCTAAAGTTTAATGAAGCTAATTCACAGATATCATTAGGCATGCACAAGCTCACATTTCCTGGTTATCATTGTCAAAGTTCATGAAAAACTGGTGTAAACCTACTTCTAACTATCAGAAATATAGCATGCCAGGCAGTCGAGGAAACATGTTAAAATTCAGCACAGACCTATCATAGTGTAACAATGACAGTGTCACTGATTATCTCTCAGACCTGCTTAAACATATCATTTGGGCATATGGGGCACACATTAATTAGTACATCTAAAAGCAGAAAAGGCTCAATCAGATTATTAAGTAGGGCCATGATGTGAAGAGATGGAGTGAACTAAAATAAACTTAAAGACAGTACTGCTGAGCTTTTTACACTTTGGTTGTGGTGGTAATGCAATAACTTTATATAACATAAACATAATCATTCACAGTGTTGTAAACCACATTACTTAGATAGTACTAAAACTAACTTTAAAAAGAGAGAATTATATAAAAATGTATGCCCTACAAGTGTCTCTCTTTATTTGTCCAAAATACAAGAAGGAAAGTAATTTTTACAGATTCATGATTTTTTTTAGCTTAAATATCAAATTTGGCTAGTTCACATACATATCTTTGGATTGTTCATACATAAATGTGGTTTGGTTTTAGTTATTGTTATTTTCATTTTTTTAGAGTTTATTTTTTGATTGAAGTAACTTGGATAGAATACAAAAAGGAAGAGTAATTTTTACACATTCATGTTTTTATAAACTTAAATATCAAATTTGGCTAGGTCATATACATATCTTTAGATTGTTCACACATAAATGTGTTTTGGTTTTAGTTATTGTTATTTTCACTGTTTTTAGAGTTTAGTTTTTTATTGAAGTAACTTGAATAGTATAGAAGACTACATACTAGAATAAACCACAGAACAGTTTAGGTGAATAATAAAATATATATGCACATAACATAGTTTTGTAATCTCTTTGTACATGGTATATGCTGAAGAAGGACACTTTCTTTTGTTTTGGTTTAATTCTAGACCTGGGAAATGATAGCTCTCAACCCCTTATTTTTTATTGTCAGAAAACTTCATATAATTAAATTCTATTTCAATAATTATCTGTGATTTCAGACATTAATCTGAATTAATTATTTTTTAAATTCACTCTACTCCTTTTCTTTTGCTTTTTCTACCTAAATTCTATGACCTTTTTTTGTTTTTGTTTTTGTGTCACACCCGGCAGCACTCAGGGGTTACTCTTGGCTCAACGCTCAGAAATCGCTCCTGGTAGGCTCAGGGGACCATATGAGATGTCAAGATTCAAACCACTGTCCTTCTGCATGCAAGGCAAATGCCCTACCTCCATGCTATCTCTCTGAACCTCATAAATGAAATTCTTGATAGGTTGGTTGAAAGAGAGCAAAGGGAGTAAAACAGTGGAAAATGTACATTTAAAAATTAATATCTGGACCTGGAAAGATAGCACAGCAGTAGGGTGTTTGCCTTGCAGGCAGGCGACCCAAGATGGACCTGTGTTCAATTTTCAGCATCCAAATATAGTCCCAGGAGCCTGCCAGGAGTGATTACTGAAAGCAAAGATAGCAGTAATCCTTGAGTGCCATAAGGTGTGACCAAACAAACAAATAAAAACTCTAAAAATGATTATCTATTTGTAAAATTCAGCATACAAAGAAAAAAATAAATGAAATGTGAGTACAGCATACAGACTAAAACTTCAGTTCAAAAAACCTGGAATAATATGGTGTACTGGTGTCAGATGAATCTCTTTATTTACAATTTATTTTATTTTATTTTTGGTTTCTGGGCCACACCCGGTGATGCTCAGGGGTTACTCTTGGCTATGCCCTCAGAAGTCGCTCCTGGCTTGGAGGACCATATGGGAAACTGGGGGATCGAACCGCGGTCCGTCCTAGGCTAGCACAAGCAAGGCAGGCACCTTACCTCCAGCACCAGTGCCCGGCCCAACTTTCTCTTTCAGATTTTATTTTTATATTTGTGATATTTTTATTTAAGCATATGATTACAAACATGCTGGTAGTTGGGTTTCAGTCATAAAAAGAACACCCCCCCATCAATAGTGCCACATTCCCACAGCCAATGACTCATCTTACTCCTCTGCCACACCTTGTCTGTATGCATGACAGGCATTCTACTTCTCTAACTAACATTGTCATGATAGCTGTTAGTGTAGTTATTTCTCTGTGTTCACCATTTTTTTGTGGTGAGCTTCATATCTTGAGCCAGTCCTTCCAGACCTCATCTCTATTGTCTCTGATCATTATTACAATAATGTCTTTTACTTTACTTAAAATCTATAGATAAGTGAGGGGCCCGGAAGATAGCATGGAGGTAAGGCATTCGCCTTTCATGCAAAAGGTCATCGGTTCGAATCCTGGTGCCCCATATGGTCCCCCATGCCTGCCAGGAGCAATTTCTGAGCATGGAGCCAGGACTAACCCCTGAGCACTGCCGGGTGTGACCCAAAAACCACAAAAAAAATTTATAGATAAGTGAGACTATTCTGGGTCTCTCTCTCCTCCCCCATTGGATATATTTCACTCAGCATAATAATTTCCATGTGCATCCATGTTTAGGAAAATTTCTTGACTTCATCTCTCCTGATGGCTGCATAATATTCCATTGTGTATATGTACCACAGCTCCTTTAGCCATTTATCTGTTGAAGGACATCTTGGTTGTTTCCAGAGTCTGTCTATTACAAACAGTGCTGCAATAAATATAGGAGTGAGGAATGCAATTTTGTATTGTGTTTTTGTATTCCTAGAGTATATCTCTAGGAATGGTATAGCTGGATCATATAGGAGCTCAATTTCCAGTTTTTTGAGGAATCTCCAAATAGTTTTCCATAAACGCTAGACTAGATGGCATTCTCACTAGTAGTGAATGAGAGTTCCTTTCTCTCAACATCCCCACCAGCACTGATCGAATTCCCATGAAGATGGGATGGAAGAAATTTTCTCAATAGAATCAAGGCTATCTACAACAAGCCAATGTCAAATATTATTTTCAGGGGAGATAAACTAATAGCCTTTCCTCTAATATCTGCCACAAAATAAGACTGCCCACTTTCACCACTCCTATTCAACATAGTACTAGAAATTCTTACCATAGCAATTATTCACAGTTCTTACCATTGGTTTCTACTCTAAGGAATTTTAGAATGCTAAAGGCCTCTAAGTTGTCGGACATCTTGGAACATTGTGAATTTTTTGTTTGTTCGTTCGTTTTGGCTCATATCTGGCTGCGCTCAAGGTTTATTTCTGGCTCTGCACATATCTGGCTGCGCTCAAGGTTTATTTCTGGCTCTGCACTCAGAAGTCGCTCCTGGCAGGCTCAGGGAACAATATGAAATGCTGGGATTCTAACCCAAATTCGTCCTGTGTTGGCCACATGCAAGGCAAAGGCCTTACCGCTGTGCTATTGCTCCAGCCCCACATTGTTCTATTTTTGATGAAAATGACATCTGAGTTCCATATACTTGCTGAGTCAAATAACACTCTGACCTCTCTCTGTGACAAATCTATTACTAGTCCATGAGTCAGACTCTTTGTTTGTTGGTTATTGATCTGTAAAATATATGTGTCTAATAGGATCACCAAAACACTAGGTATATTACATGCCTTTCCATTCAATGACAAATAAAGCACCAGATCCTTGGGATCTAGTATTGAACATCCTTTCTGGGTTGGCTTGCTATCATAATATCATAGGTTTAGAATCATATCATATACTTAGCATTGATTAAAAGCCCCTCTCCAAAAATTAATGCACACTAGCGTCCATGTGTAAATAACATTTTCATCTTTTGTCTTATTCTAATGGTCTAATTGATTTTTAAATTTTAGTGCATATTTCTCTTTAGCTTTTTCTTTTTTAAAAACTGAGGTTATACTATGTATTACTCCTGCAATCTTATGTATATATATTTGTTTATGTGTATGTAGTATTCATCATATTTTGATCACTTAAAGTCTTTAACCAGCACAAGTTTCCAACAAACAGCTAAGTTCCTTATCAATTTACCTACCTCCGATCTATGTTCCTTTCCTTATCTTTTTCTTTTACTTAGTTAACTAAAACATTTTGAGGGGAGTGATTTACATTACAGTATAGGTGTCAGAAGTGTTTTTGTCATATTTTTTCAAAATAAGTCATCAAGCCAGTGAGATAGTACAGGTTAAGGAACTTGCTTTGCATAAGTCAAACTTAGTTTAATCCTCAGTACCAGATATAGTTCATCAAGCAATGCAAAAGTCACTCCTGAGCACAGAGCCAAGAATAGTCCTAGATTACTACCCTAGTCAAAACAGAAAAACAAAAAAGTAAATTATTACATTCCAGCTGCCATAAAAGTTCTAAAATACAGTCATAGGAATACCTTCACTCTTTGTATCAAGCTCCACTTCCCCCACTAGCAAATTCAATTCTGCCTTCTTTATTTCTCAATGCATCTTTTTGTTTAAAGAAACTTTGGACACACTTTCAGAAAGGTCAGATGAACACCTTGCTAAAGTATTAAAAAAAAAAAAAGTAATGTTTTGTAGTGCTCCTCCATAAAAGAATTACAAATGGGTAAATTTTGGTATGTACACCATATGCTATGTCCTAAGAATAAATTTTATATCAAGTTTAAAAATGACACACTGCATATATTTCATGTTATAGTTTTTCAAATTCCAAGCTATTCTGAAAAGGGAAAATTTTGGGTGAAAAATTCTTAGGACAGAAGAGATGTTCTGAAAATATACGTGTGATCTAGCTAAGTATAACTACCATGAAACCTATTTCTAGTTAGATTACAGTTCCTTCCACAATTTTGTAGATGTTGAGTTTACAAAGTAGTTTTGGACTCTTTGTTTTCTAACATTGCTCAGACAATTTAAAATACACAACTTCAGAAATTTTAAAATAAATTATATATCAAAAGTGAAAAATGGGGACCAGAGTGATAGTCCAAATGGTAGGACATCTGCTTTGAATACACTGACCTAGAACGGACCATGGTTCAATCCCCCAGTGTCCCATATGGTCCCCCAAGCCAAAAGTGATTTCTGAGCGCATAGCCAGGAATAACCCCTGAGCATTACGGGGCATGACCCAAAAAAACAAAAACAAACAAAAAAAAGGAGGGGGGGAATGTTTAAACTAACTTAGAAACCAAATCAAATGAACTTGTCCTGATTTACTGGTTGTGTGGGTGAAACTGACATCTTAACTTTTTTTTATTATGTATTAACAAACACAATTGTTCTAATTTAATATTTAAGATTTTGCTACATAATAAATAGTTCATATGGCTTTTTGTGTACAATATTTGTCATCTTCAAATATTGGCACTATTAAGATTAATTTGGGAGCTGGGAGTTTCAGTAGTTGGGGCTCGGCAGGCCCCTGCCATGCGGTGGGGGCCTGTTTAACCAGGCCTGGGGGGGGGGATGCAGGCTGGGGGCGACCCCAGCACCCTTCTGCCACCTTGCTCCAGATCTCCTCGGCTTCCCTGGGCCACAAGCCTGGGCAGGCCACCGAGGTGGGACCCCTGTTGGGGCTCGAAGGTACCCTGGGCTTTTCCCCCATTCTCTACCAGGCTCCTTTGGGTGGGTCTGGGTGGGGATGCTGAACTTCCAGCCTCCGGCAA
>PVKC010015648.1:0-21335 GCA_004027635.1 Crocidura indochinensis
CTCTGGGCATTCTCATTTTCTCTCTCCAGGTAGTTCTTTCACAGGAAAAGGGAAGTTTACCTTTGTGCCCTCAGTCTTCCTTGTGACACTGCAACAGCTGCTGCCTGATTCTAGTCAGATGAATCTAGAGCCACCATGGTGCTGTTCTAGCTCTTTATTATGAGTTAGCTCATAGCATGTTCTGTCAGACATGTCTGTTTGGGGGATGTAAGGTGAGAAGAAAGAATGAGAAATTTCTCTTGGTATGAGGGTTTTGAAGTTTGCCTTAAAAATAGAAAACCCGGGGTCCAGAGCCATAGCACAGCGGTAGGGCATTTGCCTTGCACACAGCTGACCTAGGATGGATCTGGGTTCGATCCCCGGTGTCCCATATGGTCCCCCAAGCCAGGAGCAATTTCTGAGCACATAGCCAGGAGTAACCCCTGAGCATCACCGAGTGTGGCCCAAAAATAGAAAAAAAAAAAAAAAAAAAAAGAAACAGAAAACCCAGGGACAGGAGCAATCACCTAGGGTATAGGTGCTTGCCTCACATGTAGCCTGTCTGGGACCAAGCTCCAATACAGAGCCAAGAGTCAGCCTTGTGTAACTCTCTACAACAAAACACTTTTTGAAAGTAAAGAACACCTAACTCTGCCTGCCCCTTTCAATACAGTATTAAAAATAAATATGTCATGGTGGGGATCATACCCAGGTCTCATGAATGCAAAGCAAGAGTCATCTTTCAGGCCCACTGCTTGTGTTTTGTTTTTATTTTGGAGTTACACCCAGCAGTTTTCAAGGGTTGTTTCCAGTGGTGCTTGGAAACCTTGGTCTCTGGTGTGTAGCTATCTAATGAACTCCCTGACGCTTTATATTGTGTGTGTTTGGGGAGGGTGCTTAGGAGTTGTGGGAACCCCATCATTCAACCATGATATTGGTTCAATGTAGGGCCTAAGAATAAGATGCTGCTCAGATTCTACAGTACTAGGAGATGTGGCCCAACCCAGTGATGATGAGGCTCTCCCGCTTCTGCCAAGATTCTTAGTTCCCAAGAACCAAGTACTGGGCAGACTTGAATCTTGTTCTGTACTTGTATAAGGCATGCACCCTGGCCCCTATATTAGCGCATGGCCTTGTATTTGTTGTTGTTGTTGTTGTTTTCAGGGAGTACTTTGGGGTTTGGAGTCACACTTGGCAGAGCTGGGGATCATACCTAGTTCTACTCAATATAAGGCAAAATTTTTAAATGTTCAGTTATCTCTGGTCCTCTGCCTGTATTTTTAGTTCAGTAACTGATTTTGGGGTGGGGAAAGAGAGGGGAAAGTGACTTCTTTTACTTATTTATGATCATTTGTTTTACTTTCTACTTCTAGTAGCAAGTCAGTTTGAATGGAAGGAATTCATTCAGGAAAGTTGGAAATTTAAGACTGGAGGGAATTTAGAATTTAATTTGTGTGAAGCATAATACATGAAAAATGCATGTATAGTAACAAAGTTGTTAGCTTTTCTTTAACATCATGTGCTAGTCATATATACACTACAACATTTTGTAAGGAGGGTAATTTTTAGTGGCTAAATGGCACTGCTAATCAAAATCAGCATCTGTAGAAAAGACGGCTCTTGGCCACCTTGGGAATCAGAACTTTCTCAGGAGAGTGACAAAACTAAAAGTTCCGGGGCCGGGCGGTGGCGCTGGAGGTAAGGTGCCTGCCTTGCCTCCGCTAACCTAGGACGGACTGCGGTTCGATCCCCTGGTTCCCCATATGGTCCCCCGTGCCTGCCAGGAGTGACTTCTGAGTGAATAGCCAGGAGTAACCCCTGAGCATCACTGGGTGTGGCCCAAAAACAAAAAACAAAAAAACAAAACTAAAAGTTCTTTTTTTACGGTGTCAGTGTTAGCATCCTTAAGTGTGTGTGGTCATGAGGAATTTGTGAGTGGTGGAGACCTGGTGGTGCTCAACACCCAATGTCTAGGTACATAGAGGTTGTTGGTGCTTAGCGAATATTTGAGAGAGGAACAAATCGTGATGGCTGTCGTTATTATGTCATTCAAAAGATAGTTTTGGAAAGGAGGGACTGATCTGGACTGATGAGATGATAGAAAATCATATCCTTGCAAATAACGTATTGCATTTGGGAAAATGGAATCAGCTACTAGACAGTTCCAAGAAGGGATTGCTAATAGGATGTTGTACTGGAGGTGTTTGTCTTCTGTGTCTAGGGCACTGAGGGCTAGTGAATGATTGTGTGTTTGGGAAGAGTTGTGTGTTTTGGAAGTGAATAGGTTATGGTAAGATTAGAGATACAAAGTTGAGAAAAAATAGTTCTCAGCGTTTGAACAGGATGGGCAGGTCCACATGCTGCCTTTGCAAAACGATGGCACTTAATGGTAGTAAACAAAAACAAAGACAAAACCTTCATTTAAAGAGTAAACCTTTATATATTAGTTTTCCAATGATAATGCCAGCAGTAACAGACTACAGTAATAATCCCAATAATAATTCCACTGCTACTTTTTTTTTTTTTAATGAAAACAGAAGCCTGAGCTGTTAACTTTTCTAGAAACTTTAGCAAGACATTTAAATCCCTCTAGCTCACCCTTTGTTCATGTGTTACCATGGAGTGTCAATAAGCTCAGCTCAGAATAACCCTAGCAGTGAAATGAGAGGTACCGCTCACTCACTGGCATGCTGGCTGGCCAGGTTACACTCTTCCTTGCTTAGGAAAAGCAGAGGGCAGCTGGTTGCCCTGGCAGCTCTGAAAGGTGTATGCCTCTTGGCTGCCCAGCATTTGAATCTGAACCAAAACTTGGCTGCCTTTTGAACATGTGTGGCACTGATGGAGTTGATAGCAACTGAAAATAGCCCACCGAGCACCTGTCCCTCATTCACTACCCCTGGCCAACTGCCCTTTCAGGACCATGTGGACTCACTTGAGGGCTAGGTGAAGGGCTGAGTCAATAAGCATGTTTCCTAGGAAGACGGTGCAGTGGTGGTGGTAGTGGAGTTTAACCCCGGAATAAGTCAAGACAGGAAAGAAAAGAAAGCAGCTGGCTCTTTTGAGCAACTGCATTTGGTTTTTGTGGTTAATGGGTGGCCACAGTGCTTAAGATTCTATAGTTCTTATTCAGCCAAATCAAGGTTCAGTCGACTGAGAGGTGTGTGTTTCCCTTGGAGGAGGGAGAGGCTTTCCTAAATGATTGCTGAAGGGTTGATTGATTCAGGGCTTTTGTTGTTTCTGTTTCAGAAGAGGTCAGTGGTTGGGGTGGGGCATTAAGTCACTAGTTGGTTTAAATTTTTGACCTATTTTAGTCATTTTTGTAGATCACCTCTCTAAATTATTTCTTTTCTCCATAATTCGTTCTTGGCAATCAAAATTTGGATACAGAATGGAACTACTGCAAAACAAGAGCTGCCTATTCTCCTTTCAAAATGGGTTTTTTTTTTTTTTTTTTAATTTCCGTCTGAGCTTTGATCTCTTTGGCGGACTTACCATTGTTGGGCGTGCTTGGCACACTAGTGTGGATGGAAGCAGACTGTGGAAGGAAATACTTCTGAAATGACTGAGGGTATTAAAGCTACTATTTAAAAGTAACCCTTTGGAGATTCTTGGGTTATCTTTAGGCCATCAGTACTCTGCACCTCTAGAAGCCAAAGGGAATTTGTGGAAAATCTGGCCAGTGGCTCCTGCCTTGGTGTGTCTTTAGATATTCCCAGCCTCATGACACAGCTCAGATTTAATTGCCATCTTTCTTCCAAGGCTCAAGATTATTGAAGAATCCTGGAACAGTGCAGTACCACAGAGATTGTCAGTGTGAGAAGCCACTTTTGGTTCACAGCACTCTGAAGAAATGCACTTGTCTATCTTGAGTGTAGTAAATAATTAGAACCTTTTAATTGGCACAGCAATAAAAGAGAACAGGTTCAAAATGACCCAAACTTAACTGACTCATGGTGACTATAGGACCTGTATTCTATCATTAATAAGCCAATTTTTCTTTTTGTTTGCTTTTGGTTTGGGGCCGTACTCAGAGGTTACTCATGACTCTACATTTGGGAATTACCCCTTTCAGATTTGAGGGACCATATGGGATGCCAAGGATCAAACCCCAGTCAATTGCATCTAAGGCAAACCTCCTAACTACTTTCCCTACTGTCACACCAGCTGCATAAGCTAATCTTCTTAAGTGTGTTACATTTAGAAGATAATAAATTCTTATAGGTCATGTGACATAGACCTACAGGGAAAGAAGGCAGTCAAAGATAGAATCAATCAGTCTGGGGCATGTATGCATGGGCTAGAAATATTGGGATTCTTTTCTTCATTAACCTTTAGTGGAGTCCTGGACCTAGCAGGGTGGTAATGCATGCATTAGGAAATTGGAGATGTAATGAAAAAGTACTAGCAGAGGCTTGGACTTTGCCCACTTTTTCATTCTTGATTAGTTTCATATTTTTTTTCCTTTTTTTTTTTTTCTTTTGGAGTGGAGGGAAGAATTTTGGAGTGGGGGCCAGAAAGCTAGCACAGCAGTAGGGCATTTGCCTTGCATATGGCCATCCCAAGACAGGCCTGGGCTCAATTCCCGGCATCCCATATGGTCCCCGAGCCTGCCAGCAGTGATTTCTGAGCACAGAGTCAGGAGTAACCTCTGAGCTCACTGAGTGTGGTTAAAAAAAAAAAAAGAATACTATGAATTTTTAATATAGAATGCAGAGAGCAAGCCTCATGGCCATAGTCATATGCTTCTTAGTTAAACTGATAGAACTTCTTCCTAGAGTGTGAACAGAATATCTTTCTGTACACCACATAAACAAGGATTTCTATGCAGGTTTATAATTCCCTTGATCTTTTCTCCTCTCCTGCACCCTTATTCAGGCTGTGGTTCTTTCTGTTCCTCTCAATGTAAGTGAAACTTTGCCTAGACATGAGCATTGCCACTATCACAAGAAGTGGGGGCATATCTGGTCCTGAAAGATTTCCTTGGTGGGTAATTTCCATTAGGCCTTGAATCATTTGTTGTTCTGAGGCAGAGATCCAAGAAGTGTGAAGACAGATGAAGAAAAGGGTCATGATTTCCCCCCAGATTAAGAAGCTGCCTCCCAGACAGGGTGTTTATGAGAAAGTCAAATCCTTGCTTTCAGGAAATCATAAAAAAGCAGGGAGAAGGCAGGCCAGTATTGTTTCAGGTCAGTCTGCCACAGATTTCTTTAACTTGTTTGTCACTTAAATACAGCCAGTGAGTTTTTGGCAGTGAAATAGAAAGTGTGGCTGCCTCAGTAGGCTTAATTTTACAGGTCTTATTTCAGAGACCAGGAGTCAACCCAGACACAAAATAATAAACAGATGGTACTTTCCTCCCTTTCTCAGCTTTTGCAGTCAAATTCAGGATGACATAGGAATCCTTATCACCTTCTCTAAAGCCAGAAGAGGATAATGATGTAATTCACTCTTTCCTTCTCCCTACTGAAAACATCCATTAAGTTCATGGTTAGGAGACTTGATATAGGAAACCAGAGGTGTTCTTTTCATTGCTAAATAGGCAATTTCTGCACTGACCTTTTTTTAACTGACTGAAGTCAAAGAACCGAGTTGTGTTTGATCATCCTGATCATAGTAGCATTCTGGAAGCCCAAAGCTCTCATCCAGTTTAACCATCCAAGGGAGGACCACCCAATCAGAGTTCTGCAAATGCATTAATAAATTAAATTCTTATTTTAGAAACTCTAGTAGGTTACCTTATATATTCTAACAAACAGGCAAAGCAAAAAGAATCTTATCACAAGACAGAAAGTACTGATTTTTCTCTATTGTAAGCCCTAGTAGGTGAACAGATGTGATGCTATGGTGAGCTTGTCAAGGAAGAAGTGGTGTGCACAGACTTGTTGGCTGGATGACTAAGCCTCGCCTTAAGATCTCTGCTGACATTTAAAGACTTTATAGGCTCAGTCTGCTCTGAAAACCAGCATCATGTCTCTTCTCACCTCTAAATCCTTTCTGTGAAGAGAAAATTCATTCCGAAGCAAATATTCATCAGACATATACCCCTGCCAAGTACTGAGGTAGTTGTTGGGTATATAGTGGTGAACAAAAGAGGCTCAGTTCCTGCCCTTATGGTACTCATAGTCTAGAAGAAAGAGTGAACATCCTGCAGCCACTATTCAGATGCATAGATGTGAGTGCTGATGGGTGCTTCTACTTTAATTGAGTGTATGAATGAACCTTCTCTGAGGAGATCCCTGTAAGTGAGATCTAGAGGAAGATAGGTACTAACAAGGTGAAGAGAACTTGTTGACAGGGAGAGAGGTAAGCATTGCATGTGGGAGGAATGCCACACCTCAAGATTCTGAGATCCTAAAGGAGGAAGAAGCTTTCCAAGAACTCAGTTAATTGGTGTAAGGTGAAGCTGAAGAGGCAGGCAGAGAGATCTTTTATTTGTTGAGTTAGGGAACACATGGAGGACAAACAGTGGGAGTAGAGTTTTAAGTCTGAGAGAGAGAGAGAGAGAGAGAGAGAGAGAGAGAGAGAGAGAGAGAGAGAGAGAGAGAGAGAGAGAGAGTAAATCATAAATGATCGCTTCAGAATATGTCTCTTAAGTCCTAAAATATTTTTTCTTTGGCTCTACAACATTACAGACTATTAATTAATTTCTCTACTCAAGGAGAAAATTTTTTTATTTGGGTTTCTCAAATGAGAGCATTGAAATGTGTGTTATCTTTTATCCTTGAGTATATAACCTGCTTTCTTGTCAGATCACCAAATGCCCTTCTCTCCATATTTTGGACAGACCATTATGTTTCTGTCTTAGGAGCAGGCTTACTGGCAATGATACCTGGCATCGCAAAATCCTTCTTAAGCCTTTGTTTAATGCCAGAGATCTCACATGCTTTCAGATTCTGGAGAAGTGCCAAACTGTACTCAGGGATTAGAAGACGATGTCTGTAAGCCTAATCCAAGCTGCCGTTTCAGATGAATGAATTGTTTATGCTGCTGAAAAATGTCCAGGGTCACTTGGGGTTCACTTTTCAGCCTACAGAGTTTGGAACTATTAGACTTTTAGAATATCAGTCAGATAAGCACTTTGTTATTTGTGTTACTTTGAGGAGAGTTTGTAAGAAATTCAGCCATTCCTTTTATTCATCTCAGGAATATAGCAGCAGACTAGTTTACTCTTAGTTTTTCTCTTTTGTTTTCGGTATCTAAGACTTTAGTGGGAAATTTGGTGTTTGTATCATTTAGAATGATAACCTGTGTTAGTATCCTGCAGTCCATGACTGGGCAGGTGGAAGGGAGAAGCTTGGGGCTAAATCCTTAGTGTTGTGCCTACATCTCTACAGTCCCATTTACAGCATGATAAACACACTTATTGTCAGGCACAAGATTATCCCAAACTATGGGTAATCTGAAAAATCCTGTGATGCTCTTTGCTCTGCCTCTGCAGTCTAAGATTAAGCTGTGAGAGTAGGTGTGTCCAGATGGTAAGCAAGTAATACCCAGAATAAGAACCTTTGAAAAGATTTGGCTGTAGTGAAATCCTGGGATTTCAAGTCTGTGTGCCTCTGGTGTGTGCAGCCTGCCCCTGATCTTCCCAGGCAGTGTCAAGAACTTTCTCTTGCTGCCAACCAGACTCTCAGGCTGTGAATGTGTTCACAGGGCCTGGTTCTGGCGATACAAAGGGCACACCATGCCAGCCACAACACTGAGTAATGCTGGGAGGTGCCTTTTAGAGCAAACAATGTGGGTGAGCTCTGCAGAGAGGGAATACCTCTGGCTTGACATTTACATCACTGAATTATTTAAATGAATGTCAATTAGGTAGAAGAGACTTGCCTTTTCTGCCAGGGTACTTCCTGGTTATTTGCACAGACAAGTGTAAAATACTTGGTGTCAGATAGGATGCTTCCTGTCTAGTCTGTGAAAATGAGTCACAGAATGTGCTTATCCTTTCCCTGGCTTTCCTTGATGTGCTGTATTTATTTCAGGGGTTGAGAGATTAGAGGTTCACAGTACCTCACCTGGGACCTTAAAAGGGATTTGTGATCACTTGTCTCAGTCCCCCACCTCTCATGTCTTTGCTAAGCAAATTAACACAGACCTATAGTCAAGGTTATTTTTAAGTTTAAAGTAGACTCGAGCAGAATCTTATGATCTGAGCAGAATCTTGGGAGCGACTCGTCTGCTCCTTAGAATTGAGAGTATTAAGATATGTATGTGCTGTTACCTTTATTTTAACCTTTGTGAAATTAGTAATCCTAATTCAGAGAGTTCTCTCTCTTTTTTTGTTTGTTTTTGCTTGTTATTTTGGGGCCACACTCGGCAGTGCTTAGGGTTACTCCTGGCTGTATTGCTGGCTGTTTTAGGGGGACCATATATGATGCCAGGGATCAAACCCAGATTGACCGTGGGCAAGGCAAACACCCTACTGCCATACTATTGCTTTGGTATAGTATTTTGGCATCTCTTTGACTAATCTGTTCTGCTAGATGAAGTTCTTCAAGCAGAATTTAATTAATTTGTATATGTTTTTAGTGAGTATAAGTGTTTGTACCAGTGTGAATGTGGGTACATATGACCATTCATATTGTGTTAGGAATTCACGATTTCACTTTTATTTGGTCACATTTGAAAAAATAGGTGACCCCTGAGCGTCACCAGGTGTGACTCAAAAACAACAAAAACAACAACCAAAAAAAAAAAGAAAAGAAAAAATAGGTAGTTCTTTCCTGACTAGTTATATGGTAATATACAAAGTAAGATGTTAATCAGCAGAAGAGTAGGAAGAGAAGTTGGTAAAGATTTTATACTGTTCCTGCTCTCTACTTAGACTGAAGTCATTGGTCCTCTATGTCAGAGACTAAATGAGTTATTTCAGTTTATTAACAGTTTTCTTTTTTCTCTACTCCTCTTTTTTTCTTTTTTCAAACCTCAGTATTTCCAACTTAAAGAGAGTCAGAGACAAGATAATTGTCAGTATGCAGCTCTACAGGCAAGATATAAAAAATTGTGAATAGCTTTTAATAAATGAATGGATCTCTTTAGTTTAGCCCATAGTACAACAGGGTAATGATCTGATTAATGATGTATACCCCATAGACATACATACATGAACATGTATACCAGTATATATGTATACCCCATGAACATACATAGTTGGGTATAGTTGTTGGATCTTACTAAACACATTATGTATTTACTTGAGGATGCTCACTTCTATCAAAATTCTTTCCTTTTAGAGTCCAAGCATCTTTCAAGCAATTCCCATGTCTTGTCAAAAATCAGACTTCTTTGAAAGGCAGCATCATTTTTTTTTCAGTTGTGAATCTAGGATTTAATTTGGAGTCAAAAATTAAAAAATTAGATTAGTTTACTGAGAGTACATTAGAGAAATTATTACTTACTTAAAAATCTGACATTAGAAATAACAGAACTTCAAAATGTCATTAATTCTTTGTTACCCGGGTCAGCTATTTTTAGAAGCTCAAGGATTGAGTTCTCTATAGTTTGGAGTTACTCATTTGATATTGTCTTAGTGGATTGAAGATACAGAGTTGATTATTTCATGGTCATCAATCCATGGTTAGGCTATGAAGAACTATTGTCTTTTTACTGCCATTTTACTCTAATGTCCAGAGTAAATTCGTACCAAGAGTAAACTTCCCATCTCCATCTCTGTATCTTGGATGTATGTCTGTGGATATGTTAACTTAAAGGTATTTAAAGTTTTAGAATTAATGTTTCTGTGTTCCAGTTTTAAAGAACTTCTAGTACTGTGATTTGAAAATACAGTTTTCTAAATTCTCTCCTTTAGATCACGAGCACATTCGTTTGACACCATTGACTCTTTCGTTGACCCCGCCCATCCATTTTCTCTAATGAATCATCACCTGTTGGTAGCATAGTTGGCAACTCTCAGCCCAGGTTTTTGCCATTCAAGAGTACAAGCATGTCTAGACTCCTTAGAAATATTATCTTTCAACTTGCTTTTGGCAAGTATAAGCCTTTTGCTGGATTATGTCAACAGACATAGATGTTTCATACAAATAGATTGGTACTAGAATTTCTCTAGGCAGGGAAAATGAGGACTATCTTTTGGCTCATTAAAATTTTTGCTCATTAAAAAGTGTCTGAAGGCTCTTGATTCTCCGGGGTGAGACTGGTGACATATATACAGTGTCAGTGGCTATTTTGGATTTTCTGCTTTCAGGCATGCCTTTGCTCTTGGATGAGCCCCTTGTGGTTTTCAAAAGAACTAGCAAGTCAATTATAAATAGAAAGCTTCTGTCTGTGTGTCTGCGTGCACTTACTCTGTGGGACGAGGCTCCCACATTACAGTGGGCAGTGAACTATTTTTCACTTCTTTGAAGAGGGAAGAAGAAAGATTAAGAACACCTTTTTTTCTTTTTTTGACATAACCCACATCTCTACACACACCCACACAAATCTGGGTAAATGAACTTGACATTTTCAAAGACCTTACCTTAAGGTCTCCTCTTGAATGCACAGCGACCCAACCTGCTATTTTAAGAAAGCTGCAGCTCTATCGCACAGATAGATATTGCAGAGCGGGTTCAGCGGTTGTCAGGTAGCCCTTCTGTGCCATGAACAGGAGCTCTGGAAGCTGAATTTCCTCATGTGGACAGAGCTTCCATGAAAGGGGGCTCAGCTAACTTAATCACTGGTTTCTAGGACTTGGTTGTTTACATTCCATCTTCTCTTTCCTTCCTTGCTCTGGAACCAGCAAGTCTGAACTAATTCTATCAAGGAGTGGAATAGAGTGATATGAAACTGTAAATGAATGTTTTCAGCACGAGACAATTAGCAAATCTGATAAGGTGTGCTTCACTAATGATATATTTCTGCCTTTTTTCTTTTTTAGTTCCACCCTCCACTCACCAGGTGTGGGGTGCTCCTTGGGCTCCACCTGTTACCTTATTGTTGAAATATTGTTCAGATTTCTTTTTAAAAGAAGATTTTCTTGTGATCTCATCCTTAGTAATTATGACAATATTTTTCCCCTGACCAGTCAAAAGTGTGAAAAAGTAGCTATGAGTTTCCATTATAATCAATGTAAAAAATGTCAATGATGCTATTACCTCAGTTATTTGGTATGGGAGTGGTTGGACATGAGACTCATTTGCAGATCATTTGGCTGTGTGTGCGTGTGTGCGCCTCCAGCTTTGAGTTTGATCACTCCCCCCTCCCCAAATAACCAAGTGAACAACAACATCAAAAAGACTGTGGGAAAAGTTATTCTGGACTAATGATATTGAGACTATGAATTTTTAATTCGGGAGTATGCATCTTTATTCTTAGTAGATGAGAGAATTTCTGAAGCAGCAAGTAATGCCAACAACACTATTAGGCCTTGTGTTGTTGTTTGATGGAAGTTTGTAGAGAACTAACAGAAAAATGTATTAATGTCTTGTGTATTTTAGTTTGTTTGGGGGCCACACTCGGCAGTGCTCGGGGGTTATTCCTGGCTCTGCACTCAGAAATTACCCTTGTCAGGCTCAGAGGGGGACTATAGGGGATGTCGAGGATTGAACCCAGGTTGGCCATGCATAAGGCAAATGCCCTACCCACTGTGCTCTTGTTCTCACCTCTGGCTGCTGTATTTGTATCTTTATCATTACTGTTTTGAAAAACATAAAATAGAGGTGATGTACTTCATGTTCTAGTAAAATATTTTTTGATGCAAAACATTGGAATTAATGTGAACCCATTGATCAAAAGATAATATGAAAACTACAGTGGAGAAGTTCATTTTCAGAAACCTCTGGACAGATGTTTATTCTAGTATGACATAAGAGTACACAATTTATATATAAATTACATGAAAAATTATAGAGAGTTGTGTTAATTATTTGCTGGTTAGTCAAGTGAGGAAAATGGGATAAGAAAACATTCTGGTTGTTGATATTGCATAGCCCTATTTTCTGTTCAGTTAATATAATGGTCTTAGAGAAACAATTTTCCTCAATGAAGGTAAAATCCATCCAGTGATCTTTCTTTTCCCCCTTCTTCTCCTTTTCCCTACACAGATGAGAAGCCCAAGGCAAACCCAAAGCTTTACATGTGTGTGTGTGAAGGCCTGTCTTGTGGGAACGAGGACCACTGTGAAGGCCAGCAGTGCTTTTCCTCCCTGAGCATAAATGATGGTTTCCATGTCTACCAGAAAGGCTGCTTCCAGGTCTACGAGCAGGGGAAGATGACCTGTAAGACACCACCATCACCTGGCCAAGCTGTGGAGTGCTGCCAAGGAGACTGGTGTAACAGGAACATCACAGCCCAGCTGCCCTCTAAAGGTTCCCATGGATTTTTCTATTTCTAGATCAAGAGTCTTGTTAGTATTGATACGCTGTGGGTAAATTGGCACAAGGCTTTCTTTTCTACTCTTTCAGGCACAGGCAGTAGGTGACAAGGAAGAGAGATCTAGGTGAAGGAGAAGATAAGACTTTTGAAATCTGAAAGAGAAATGGACATAGTTTAAAAAATATCAAACAAAATGATGCCCACTCAGGGTGGCCTGGCTGACCTGTCCTCTGAGCAGTCAGGATTAGGTGGAGCCCTGATGTCATTATCCATTTCTGAAAACTTCTGTTCAGGACTCACTCATTTCTGTGATGTGTGTAGGGAGGAAAATGGAACATAAGGCACGGTGCCCAATGGGATGCCTTTCCTTTGAAGAAGAAAAGCAAGAAAGACTCCCTAGCATCTTTCCCTATTTCTGAATCTCAGGAGACAAGTAAAATTTACAGGCAGATAAGATTTCACATGAACACTTTTGTTTATATCTAATACTCTCTGAACTTTATCCAGTATGGATTCTCAAGGATATGAAAATCAGTCCTCTCATATTTTTTCCCCAAACTTGCCCTCTCAAAGACCCAATAAATATTAGCATACTAGAGTAAAAGCCAAATACGATCTTGTAATGTATAGTTTGTCTATTTATTTTTAATACTGGGCCTTCCAAGTTGTGCTCAGGAACCCCAGGAGGCCCCCCTGTGATTGATTCTGAGCCAGAAACTGGCCATTGGTTCAAGATGAGTGCCAAGTTGCAGCACTATTTGAGCTTAGCCGTGCCAGGAATGATCCTGTGGAATCTTAAGGTGCCAGAGATCAAACTGTGGCAGTTTTTGCAAGGCAAGTGCCTTAAACTTCTCTCTGGCCTTCTATTTTTAGTAAGCACAATTACACTTAATTTTGCAATCACAAAAGTTAAGTAACAACTCAAAAAAAAAAATGGAACAAAGAAATGACTAGAAATATCCATTGTCAGCCAGCAAGGGAAAGAAAAGAATGAAAACAAACAAAAATACTGACCATGAAGTCGTGTCAGCAGTTTTTGAAGTGATGTTGAAGCAACTCTTAAGGCATATACAGAAGGTTATATTCTGATCAGTAGAGATGGTTGCATAATAAATTAAGAGTTTAATAAAAAAAAAAAAGCTCATGTATTTAACTCCTTGAAGGGTATTGATAGTTTTATTCAAATGTGTTCAACTGAAGAAACGTCTGCACTCACAGAATATATATCCATTATATAAAAAGATACAGAGCACTTTTCGATTCTGAGCTGTTATTGAACATTTATTTTATTTACTTAAGCAATCATAATTTAATTAGGGACATACAATATATATTTTTAGGGATGTACAATATTTAACTTTTTATTTTGTTATGCCATTAATTTTACCCTTTGTGCAAATGATATGTGCTATGCTAAATCATGCTAAATCATTATCTACATGCTAAATCGTTATTTTTATTAGAATTTAAAGGCTACACAACGAAGATAAAGAATTTACAAAGGTTTAGATTGGATGGCTGAAAGGGTATCCTTGCATGGCAAAGCATTTGTGGGAAAGAACAGAAGTTGGAAACCAAGTGTGATAAGGTGCCCGAAATTTAGAAATGCTTATTTGGGAATCTTTCACAAAAGGATCTTAACTTGATTTAACTTATTAGCAGGAGGGAAAATAGCATTAATATTAAGTATATGCACAAATTTTTGAAAAATAACATTGTCTAAATGATAGAGCAAAGGAACAAATCATGGAATGAATGTTTCCAGTCTGTTGATGAACATGGAATATGTGTTCAGTGTGAACAAGAAGAAAACAAAAGAAGAAACAGAAGTCATGTGACAGGATCAATAAGAACTTTGCAATAAGTACCCAGTTGGGTTTTAGCTTGGATGGGATTTTCTTATCTGTGAGGGCTTGGTGAAAAAAACATTTATTGTTAAAATTTATGTCAATATAAGTAATCTCAGAGTTTGTGCAGTACTTTGTATTTTAATAGCACTTTCATATATACATGCACAAATACTATTAGTTGTTATGAAAAATATTTTTTTCCAAACTTCACTTGTTTCTAAATGAAGAAATGATTAAAATGACAGTGACATTAGCCAGCTGTTAAAATGGATGTATTTAGATTTTAAAACACTTATGACTTTGAGACATTTGTAACTCAGGTCAGAATCAGAAAGTGCATATAAGAGTATTGGTTATCTTAAAGAATTAAGAGTGATCCTTACAGTCAATTACCCTTTTCTCCCCCTTCTCCAGGGAAATCTTTTCCTGGCACCCAGAATTTCCACTTGGAGGTTGGCCTCATCATTTTGTCTGTAGTCTTCGCTGTATGTCTTCTAGCTTGTCTACTAGGAGTCGCTCTCCGAAAATTTAAAAGGCGCAACCAGGAACGCCTCAATCCCAGAGATGTGGAATACGGGACCATTGAAGGACTCATCACCACAAATGTTGGAGACAGCACTTTAGCAGTGAGTTTGTGACCCCAGAGAATCCCAAGCAGAACATTGGTAACTGAAGATGCTTTCTTATTTTAAGCATCAATGCTAACCACTACCTGGTGACTGTGACGTGCACACAGACTACCAGTGGCTTACCGCCCAAGGAAGTTTATACAGCTTATACTGTGTTGTCTCTCTTAATAGAGTGCATTCATTTTAGACAAACGGTTATGTTGAATGGGTAGGGATTTGCTAGTTTTTTTTTTTCTTGGCGGTTTAAGGAAAAAGATAGTGTATGGAGAAGGGTTGCCTATAATTTGGGCTTAGAGCTTATGGTATTCTGTAATTCTAATTTTAGCAACAAAAGTGCTTTTTAAATAAAAGCACCTTTTACTTAATATTAGAAATCAATTTCTCTTCTAGACATTTTCAACACCCTGTAATTAAAGGCTTTAAAACTTGACATCCAAAAAAGCAGCTGTTCGATTTTTCATGCTCCAGTGCTGCCCCCTGGTGGAGTGCAGTTATTAGATTAAGCCGGTACACCTCATGGGGATTTCAATTCAGATTTTGGTAGTAGATAGCTAAAAAAAGCAAAGCAAACAAAACACCAAATCTAGGTGATATTAATTTTAGAAATGTATTTAACCTAGTAAAACATATAGTTAGTGTTTAAATATATGATCATAAACTATTAGCAAAATAGTTTGCTTTGCTTTTTTCTTTGCTTTGTCTTAAACTACGCTTAAAAAACCTGGTGTGTACTTTATACTTAAAGTTTATATCAGTCCAAATTGGGTGCAGTTCATTTTGTTAGTGTTTGAATGAACCTAAGAGTAGCTGAGGATTAGGAACCATCATTATATTTAGACATTGTAAATTACTCTTGTGCACATTATAAAGTGACACTTTCTTATATGGGGAAATATGTAAGTGCTCATTTTAAAGTAAAAACCTTTAACTTTAAGTGAGAGAAGAATGTTTATCATGGAACGTGCCAATGGGAAAAGTTAAAACATTTTCAAGGGATACTATGCTGGATTTGATGCTTCTCTGAAAGAAAAGAAGAGCATCTTAGACAAGTACTAGATATAGACACAGCCAAATTGAGGCTCTATTCTTGACATAATCTATTGAAATGAGAGATCATCAAGATGAGAAGGAACTTTCTAATATGGCCCCTTACATTCAATATTGTTCTGCTAAAAAACAAGCTTAAAAGTTCCTGGTACTTCCAGGACCCAGAGTGGTGGCGCAGCAGTAGGGCATTTGCCTTGTGTGCGTTTGATCCCCCGGCATCCCATATGGTCCCCCAAGCCAGGAGTAATTTCTGAGCACAGAGCCAGGTGTAACCCCTGAGTGTCACTGGGTGTGGCCCAAAAATCAATCCCCCATCCCCCCCAAAAAAACAGTACCTGGTAGTTACACAGTTAATCCTGCCCTGAAATTTCCTTTTCCCTTAGTAGTCTTTGTAGCTCAGGTACTACTTTTAGACCTAACTTCAGCAATTGTTAACATTTAAAGCATTTGTTGCAGATAGGGAAATAACTTCTTTTCTTCCTCTGACCATATACATATGTACATATGTGTATACATATATACGTATGCATGTTGGGATTAGAAACTTTTTTTAAGTTCCCTTTTGCACCTGATAGATTGTGGTACAGAAGAACTAAGAAAAGAGGATAATATAAGGCCAATCCATTAAATAAAAGGTAGATAAATGCACTTTTTTTGTTGGATATGCACTTGGAAATTTATTTCAAGTCTCAAGATTAAATGAGTTCAGTTAATAGCATGAACATGTGAGGCAAAGTTTTAGCTAAGTAAGAATTTTTAAATAGATTAGTCAGAATCTTCAGAACTGCAAGCTTAACTAGTTACCCTGGGCAATGATAGGAATATCTCGTGTAAATTATTGTTTAAATAGCTTCTGTAATCTTGAGAGAGGAAAAGAATATACCAAAACAGCTCTCTTAACTTTATTAAGATGAGAGTATGTCATGACAGAGGGATGTGTCAAACAGCTTTGTTTAAAGCAAGTTACTAGCCATCAGAAGCAGATTCTTAATAGATTTTCTTCTTATTTTTACACTGTAGGATTTATTGGATCATTCATGTACATCAGGAAGTGGTTCTGGTCTTCCTTTTCTGGTACAAAGAACAGTGGCACGTCAGATTACCCTGTTGGAGTGTGTTGGTAATTCTATTTTTTCCTTTCTTTGCCAGTATTTGAGACTCATTGCTTAGTGTGGTTTTTGAAGTTTTTGGATAATCAGCCTCTTTCTGAAATTCTTTCTTTTTTAATTAAATAATTTTTATTTTGACCAAAGTGGATTAATCACAAATCTTTCACAGTAATATTTTAAGTACATATGACATTAACTAGGGGCATTCCTATCACCAGTGTTGTTCTCCCTCTACCTCCGTTCCCAGCATGCATCCCATATCCCCCTCGTTCGACCCCCAGGCTGCTAGTATAAGTGGCCCCCTTTTTGTGTAGCTTGTTGTAGATTGGGTATTGATTCTGTTGTCATTGGCTTTGGATTTGGTGTTTAAGTCTGATCATTTTTTATTTCTACTCAATGTTCATACAACTGTTTGTTCTTGGTACCCTCCATTATTTCCCCCTCAATTTGTGAGACAGAACAAGATGGTTCAAGTTATGTGGTTTTGTTTGGAGGGAAGAAAAAAGAAAGAAAAAGGGGGAGGGCAAAAATCAAAAAGCAAGAAACAGGAAGAGTTCTTCTAGAGGCTATAAATATCCATTTAAGATAAGAAAGGGGAAAAGGAAGAAAAACCATAAAAGCAATACAAAAAAAAAATCAAGCAAAAGAACCTGAAAGCACCACAGAATTCTTGCAAAACTTTAGAAGATGTAGGACAGCCATGTGACATATATCTGTTCTCTGTGGCTTTCATTAGAGCACCTGATCTTGCTAAAGTTCTAGTTACTGAAATCCTGCTACTAGTCTTATATAGAAAAGACTAGTCAAGGGACAAAGCAATAGCATAGTGGGTAGGGCATTTGCCTTGCACGCAGCCATACAGGTTCAGTCCCAGTCATCCCATATGGCCCTCCAAGCCTGTTGTGAGTGATTTCTGAGTGCAAAGCCAGGAGTAAGCCCTGAGCACCACTAGTCAAAAGCTTTTAGTTGAAAGTAATGATGGGAATGCTTGGAAATGAATTAATAAGTTTACTCCTGATATAAAAATATTTCATGATCTGAAGTTGTTTTTTGGAGAACACACTTGTTTGTCATGATTCTGTAATTCCTCTCAGTCTTCCCCTTCCTATGAGTAATGTAACAAATTTCACCAAACCTGTTTTTAAGTGCTTTATTTAAAGAAGAGCCATATTTCTCTATAGAACATACTTATATATAGAGGTAGAATCATAACATATGTATAATTTTACTTTTAAACTCACATTAAACTCATGAATCACTAAAAATTTAAAAGTTAATATTGTTTTTTTTTGAAGTATTGTTTAGCTGCTATTGAATCATAGTTTTAAAACTATAACTTGAAAAAGTTTTTGTGCATTACTTTGACTGCCGAGAATAATTTGCTGGGAATTGGGGTGTCTGGACCAAAGTTTGTGATATTTTTTAAAATAATTTTTATTGTGACCAAAGTGAATTATGTATCGTTCACAGTAATATTTAAGGTACATGGCAATGAACCTTAATGACAACCTTAGTGACAATGAATCAGGGCCATTCCCAGCACCAGTGCTGTCCTCCCTTCACCCCTGTGCCCAGCATGCATCTCAAATCTTCATCATTTGCCCATCAGACTACTAGGATAACTGTTCCCCTCTGGGTATTGATTCTGTTGTCATTGACTTGGGTTTGGTGTTTGAGTCTGGTCATGTTTTATTTCCACTCAATGTTCATACGACTGTTTGGTCCTAGTACCCTCCTTTTTTTTCCCTCTCTCAATTCATGAGGCAAAACTAGATGATTCAAATTATGTGATTCTCTGGGGAAAAAAAGAAAAAAGGAAAAAACAAACAAACAATAACAACAAAAAAACAAAACTTGGAGGATTCCTTCTAGAGGTGATTTTTTTTTTTTTTAGTGATTGATTTCATAGACTGCTGGATTGCCTTCTAAGAAGATGGCATATATAAATATATGTATATATAATTACATTTATATGTATATATAATAATATATAATTAAAATTATTTAATTTGGACTACAGAAATGTATAAGGGTTAAGGCATTTGTCATGCATACAACTGACCCCACTTCAGTTCCTAGCACCGCAAATGATTCCCTGAATAGAGTGAGCATGCCTGGTGTAGTCAGGCCCCATCCTCCCTTCCAATTTTTGTTCATTTCTTTTGTTTGGGTCCAGATCTGTCATTGCTCAAGGAATACTTCTGGCTCTGTACTCAGGAATTAGAACTGGCAGCCCTGGGGTAGTACCCTATGGAATGCCTTGTTTATCTCACCTTTCTGAATTTACCATTCACTGTGCACCATTCACAGAGCTCTAGACCTCCGGAGCAGTCATCAGAGATTCGTCCCATTGGTCTTCAAAGCAAAAGAGATACTTCACCTATAAAATGCTATTAGTGAAAAGCTATTATTATTATTTCATAAGCAAAATTTAAAAAAATACATGCTATTGTATAGAGATTTTCAGCCCATTTTTCAAATAATGTTAGTTCACGTACAGTATTTTTTTTTTTTTTTTGCTTACTGCTAAAGACATGAATAAAAGTAGGACCTTCAGTTAAAGTAGTACTTTTCAAATAGTTTTTATATTCATTTGGTACAAACCTGAATAAAAGAATAATAGTATGCTTTGAGTTGCATCTCTCACTTCCAGATGATCCACAAGCCCTGAAATTTCAGATACCTTTGGGATCTCCTGTGTCTGGGCTTCCATCGCCAAGACGTTGGGGGCAGTTTTTCTTCCTTTTTGAGGAACTTTCTTGCAAAAGATCACATTTGTAGAAAGTATTTAAAAATACAAAAGCTTTAAAAACCATTGAAGTGGTTTATTTTAAAATTCTACTTCATCTGACATACAGCTCTGTTTCCTTTAAAGAAATTATTTGACAAGTTTGTAGTAATATCAGCAGTTCCTGGACTATTTCCTGGACTATTTCTCACCTTTCCTAAAGAGACTCTAAGAACAATAAATCAAGAGATAATGTAGCCAAAGGCAGGAAAAGATTAGGATACTTTAACCTACTGATTTTGTAGATAGCCGTATCCTATTTATCTTAGCATTAATGTTTATTTAGGGCTACACATGCTGGGCAATTAATATGAAAATGAACCCTGCACTATAGAATATTTTTATGACCTGACAGTGCCCATAATGACCACTTGCTGACCACACTCGACATTCTTTAGGATTTGTCATATGATTTAAAAAATAGGGTCTTTGTTTATTGAAATAGGATTTAGATTGAGCAGCTTTGATTATACTTCAGGTGAGTCACCTGCTCAGACATGCCTCATTGCTCTGTGTTTGGGTTCTCAGTGGCTTAGTTTTTTTAGCAAAAAGCTGTGTTCCTATAGATGCAGATGGTGCTCGCAGCTGCTTATTACAATCCATGATTCCCAGCAGCCACTTGCCTTGACAGAAAGCCCGCTGCCCAGCAAGTTGTAGCTCCTGCTGCATTGTTATCTAGGTGCCTCATATGTCTTTACCCTTAATTATACCCCATGTTGATCCCCATAGTCTGGTGGTAATTACCGCCTCTTCCCAACCTCCCTGATCACCCCTTCCTATAATTAAAGAGAATAATGGAAGAAGGGGCATGCAGTTGACAAGCTGGCAGTTGTGTGGTTGCAATAGAAGGGGTATATACCCAACCAGACCAGAATACAACCTGAATCAGCAGTCTTAAAATGTCATTTCCAAGTGACTTTTTCCATGTAGCCCCCTGTGGCATTGCATAGACCAGTGGTCGGCAACCTTTTTTTTCAACTGAGCCAAATCTCGTCAAAACCATGATTGAAATTTATTTTGAGAGCCACAATTTTTTTTAGTTTTTTTTTTTTTTGGCGGGGGAGGGGGGCGGGGTTTGGCAGTGCTCAGGGATTACTCCTGATTCCATGCTCAGAAATCACTCCTGGCAGGCTCAGGGGACCATATGGGATGCCGGGATTCGAAGCACCGGCTTTCTGCATGAGAGGCAAATGCCTACATAGGATGGTACACTGTTTTTAGTTTCAATAAGTTTTTATTGAGAATATTCTGCATAAAAGTATCCACATAGGTCGGCAGGATACAAATAACACAACTAATAAAACAAAGCCTTTAGTACGATATTATTTATCGATAATGTTAAGTTCCATAAAATTTGCCTTACAAAGTAAAGAAAATTACATCCTGACAATGACTGACAAAGTCACAAACACTAATGTGAACATTGGCCTTGCATTTCCTTGGATAGTTTGAGTAAGTCAGGTTTGTATGTTGTTGTTTTTAATTTTAGGAACGATTCTAGGTTCTCATCGATGATACGATTTCTCAATTTACTCTTGATAAGATTCATGCTTGAAAATGATTGTTGGCATAAATATGTAGACCCGAACAAGGAAAGAACAGCAAACGCTAGTTTTTTTTTTTT
>PVKC010015649.1:0-21321 GCA_004027635.1 Crocidura indochinensis
GCCTTACCTCCATGCTATCTCCCGGGCCCCCAGTTTTCTTTTTTTAATATGACTTATAGATCTATTTATTTTTTTATTTTATTGAAAAACTCATTTACAAAGTTGTTCACAATACAATTGTTTCAGGCATTCACTATTCCAACACCAATTCCACCACCAGTGTGTGACCTTCCATCTACCAATTTCCAATTAGGGAAATTGTTCCTAATTTCCTACCAACCTCCAAGGCTGCCTCCATAGCAGGCACAACATTATTTATGTTATATAGCTTGTTACAAATAAATGGGTTAATGGTTATTTAAAAAAATACTTCAATAAATGAAAATTTGTTAAGGTGATAATATCTCAGAATAGGATTAATATACCATTGTCTGTGACTTTTACTAAGTTGTTTGCTGCTAGTTGAGCCTTTGTCTCATTGTTTTGGTTTGCTAAACTTCTATACTGCTTTCCTGTCTAATTTAGTTTGCTCCTACTGGGGTGTCAGTATTGTGGAATCAGGACATGTTGCATACCACTCCAGTAACTCTGTATACTAGGCCAATGAATTGATATAGGGGCACTCTTGGAGCTTCTGGAAGTACAGGGTTGGGGAAGAGGCTGCCCAAAAAGGCCTCAGTGTTTTCAACCCAAAAACTTGTGCACCTAGAATTTTCATCAGTTTGACATCTCTGCAGATATTAGTCATGAAGCAATGAAGTTGGGCCATTGGCATGGTGGTGGATGTGGGGTTTGGATGCAGCTGGCAGGACTTCAGCAACAGTGCAGGGATAATGCCCACTCCCCTCTCAAAGATGCTCCAGAGTGCCCCCGAATTTTCAGTCAGAAGATCCACGTGCTGTGAATTTTAGCAGCTTGGCTTGCATCTCGTCTGAGATTAGTCGTGAATCTGTGGTGAATCTGTGAAGCTGGGCCAATGAGTTTATATGGCAACAGTTGTGGGATGTGGGTGTAAGCAAACAGTTTTCTGACTCACCCTAATTTGTTGTTTTTCTTTCTTTCTCTCTCTCATTTCTTTTTCTTTCTTTGCTTCTTTCCTTCTCTCTTAATTTTTCCCTTTCATTTTTCCTTCCTCCTTCCTTCTCTCCTTCCTTTCTTTCCTTTTCTATTCTGTTCTTTCTGTTTTGGGGGCACAACTGGTAGATCCTGGCTTTACATTCAGGGATCACTCCTGGTAGGCCTGGAAAGACTGTATGAGATGTCAGAGATCAAACTTCATTCAGCTGCATGCAAGGCAAATCCTCTGCTGTACTATCACTCTTGCCCTGAAAGATTCTTTTAAGGTCTTTCATATGCTTAACCTATGGAAATTAAGGGTATTATGGAGTCACAGGAGTACAGGATACTGTCTCCTATGCATAGTATTCCTCTAAGTCCTTGGACTACTCACACAACAGAAAAACAGAACTGAAAGCAATAACCCTAACAGACTTGCATATATAATAATTATCTGCAAGAGAAATTGAAACCAGAAGGCATAGAAAACAACATATTTGGAATTTGATGGTTCTTGACTGAGTTTTCCTCAACCAGCTGATGAGCTCCCAAGGCCACTTGCTGTGTGCTTTATTATTTTTTTTATTTTTTTAAACTTTACTGATTGATTTGGAGCCACAGCCAATGGTGCTCAGGAGTTACTCCTGACTCTGCACTCAGAAATCGCTCCTGGCAGGCTGGGGTTCATTTTGGGATGCTGGAATTTAATGAGAACCCTCCTATGCAAGACCAATGCCCTACTGCCCTACCGCTGTGCTATCTCTCCCGTCCCTTGATGTGTGCTTATTATCAATCTAAGGCTAAGGCACTCTGGAGTTACATTCAAAGACATAACCTACTTCCAAAGTCACACTCCTACCCTCTACGGCCAAATGTATCTCCAAGAACAGTACAGAGTCTACACAAAGATGTGCTGCAGGGTTGAGTCACAGGCCCCAGGGCAAAGCACAGCATTCTAACAAGCCTCAGCTGCCCATTGAGAGACTGCTCTTTTTCCACTTTGAATACCAATTGCCCTCTCTCCAGTGATGGGAAATGGAAAAATATACTAACTATATCTTATTCATAAAACCAAGAAGAGAGAACAAAAGCAAAAAATTGAAACAAAAAGCAAGTACAATCCAAATAGACTGTGTAATTCAGAGGTTTCCTACTTTAGTTGTATCTGATTTCTAGGAAACAAAACAAAACCCAAACTCTAAAGTCAGGTCATTTTAAAGAACAGTATGAATGAATCCACAGCCATGCTATAAATTTCTTCCTATGATTTCAAAACCCAAAAGCCACAAAAGAAAATACTGGTAAATACAACTACATAAACATCACTTTTTTTAAAATCTGATAAAAAAAAAAACAGGAAAAGACAAGTGACAAAATCTTGGAAGCCACATTTGCAAGTTTTATCATCAAATCTACTTCTCTAACATAAAAATGCTCCTAGAAATTCATGAGAGATAAAATAATAAACTAATAAATCAGTAATTCTACAAAAGGTACAAAAACTTTTGGGGCAACTCTTGGTCAACTCAGTGTAAAACAGAAATGTAAAGTCAAATTACATTTGCCATATATCAGGTTGGTAAACTTCAAAAACATGGTAATAAGGATTACTGCAGATTAAAAAAGCATCTTCATCTTGTGGGCAGAGCATGTACTAGTACAACCCCAAGACAGGAGGTTTGGCAACCACACAATGACAAATTCACGTACTGTTTGACCTGAAATCCCAATACTGGAATTTTATCCTCAAGTTAACACTTGCTTATTTGCTGAAATTAAATAGTATGGAATATATCATTTTTGTATATTGTTTATATACAATTTAAAAATAAATGAAATGTCCACCAATAGAAGAACATTTCTAAAATAGGGTACATCTACTAAAGGGGACCCAAGACCACTATCAATAGGAAAGGGCAGGAAGAGTAAGGAAGTGTTCTATTTGCTAATGAAGGATCTCAAGACAAGTTTGAGAGAATGTGTAGAAAAATGGGTGTGGGGGCCCGGAGAGATAGCACAGCGGCGTTTGCCTTGCAAGCAGCCGTTCTAGGACCATGGTGGTTGGTTCGAATCCCAGTGTCCCATATGGTCCCCCGTGCCTGCCAGGAACTATTTCTGAGCAGACAGCCAGGAGTAACCCCTGAGCACCACCGGGTGTGGCCCAAAAACAAAATAAAAAAAAGGGTGTGGCAATTTTGGGTTAACAAATAATATTTTTTCAAATTAGTGTATAAATGCATATGGAAACTATGTATGAAAAGCTACTATTGGGATGATCAGGGACAGAATGAACAGAAGTAGACCTTCGAATGAAAATCTTTTGATAACTGATTCTATTTTTATAGAATCAATGAATGATGATTGATAAAAAAATAAAATAATATCAATTCTTTTCTAAAATACAATATAACAACACGCATAGAAGTCTCTCCATCACCCAGCCGAGGCATAAGAAGACTACCTCCCTTGGACAATTCTTTCCTCACCTTCAGTTTACTGCTCCCAGTTTTAAGTGACATTTAACATCTCTGAGAGTACTCAACCTACCTGTCTGCTGTTTCTATGACCATGTTCCTTTCTATAACCAAGAGTTGCCCAAAAAGGAAATTACTCTTGAATATAATCATCTCAAACTAAGATAGAGGATATTCGTTTTCCTAAATCTGTACTAGGTAAACAAAAAAGGGTCAAATTATTAGGGGAAAATGAAAAGAGAGTGAGTGACAACTGGTTGATTTTGTGTGTGTGTGTGTGTGTGTGTGTGTGTGTGTGTGTGTGTGTGTGTGTGTATGGTGAATCTGAAAAGAATCATCTCCAACTTCAACCCTCACCCACTTCCAGCATCCTCCCATAGTCTGCACTGTGCTGGCCTCTCTGGAATAACCGTGATCTAATGTTCTGGAAAACATCAACCAAGACCACACCTGAGTATGGAAGTCTTCAAGCCATGTATTAATGCTGGTATGAGCCTCTGCTTTGAGGTCCAAGATGATCGGCTACGATAGAGGCTCCAAGTTGAACAAGACTTTACTCAAATCTTTCCAGCTGTCTTCTTTTGCCTAAACACTTTCCAGAAATGTCTTTCTCTGATGGCAAACGTGCATGTGTGATGACATTTAAATCCATAGTGCTGGCACCACTCTGGCCTCTGTACCCGCTATGCCCACCTTTTATCCATCATATTTTAGGGAGCAATTAGGACTACAGGCATTGTTTCACTCTTAGGACCTAGCATTTATCCATTTACACCCTTTTGTTAAGAACAATACATGTGACTCCCCCTTAGAGCTTTGTTTGCTTATTTTAGGGGGGGGTATCTTCCTTCCTCTTTGGAGCCTCTCAGGGAGTGAAGGGATAAAGGATTAGTTGAAAAAGATTTAGTTGAGATATAAATTAATTCCCTATTTCATTCATCATGAGCTCCATTCTCAGAGGGCAAAATTAATCCCTTCCCCCCCCCCCCTCAGTGAATATGAGAAGACACAAGGATAATCCCAAAACTAGTCAGCCAGAGGTTGAGGCCCCGAACATACCTGGCAATCCCTCTCCTAAAGCCGCAAGCCTGCCCTTCTTATGCCTTCACTGTTGGAAACTCTTGGGTCAACCAAGCAGCCAGGGCGCAACAGTCCCACATTGCTGAAGGAATCTAGAGAATTAGTCTATTCACTAAAGTCTGCCCCCACACTCCCTAGTAAATCTTTCTAAAAAGAAGGAACCAAAAAGCTTTTCTTTTGGACCACTGCCAAGTTCTCATTTTCCAGTCAGCAGCAAGTCCCAGCACTCCAAAACAGAAACAGTAACTGCATATTTTCCTTTTTCCCTCTGCAGCTGGAGAGTGAGTATAAAGGCCAGGGCAGGGCGCACAGGGAGATCTCCAGGAGGCCTCCTGCCCCAGTGCCTTTCCCCCCAGGAACCACTGCATAACACTCGCTTTCCATTCCAAAGTATAAATTCCAGAAAGGCACTCATCTCTGCACTTGACCTCTGTGCACCTCAGTCAATATATAAACTGAAAACGAGAAACCTCTCTCCCACGAGTAACTCACAAAAAAAGGTGAAACAATGGCACCTTCTTGGTCTATCCCCCCAGATTACCTGTTCTTCTGCTGAAGAAGGCTGTCCTTGGGTCGCCTCAATTCCTCTAGAAGCAAATGCTCTTTATGGCTCTCTGGAAACTGAATTCCATCCCAGTGACTTCTCTCCACTGAGCCATGGAAAACTAATAAATTGAGCCACAAATACCAGATTGGGCAAACTTCATCTATGGAAAACCATTCATCTCATGATGCCATTTTAGAGGTTTCCCCCCAAAAGTTACATTTCCAAAGGAAATTAACCCCTTCTCCCTCACCAAGACTGCTTCAGAACAAGGAAACAAACAGCCTGAGACAGCAATGAATTACAAATGGTATGCTAATTACCAGTCTCCATCCTGAAATAGCTGAAGACTGCAAGATTTTCGTGGTGGTTGTTGTTAAAATAACTACAGTCTTTATTCTAGGGTTGGGCAAAAGCTTCTGATTTATTCAAATGTGTCGACTTCTAAACATAATCACATTTATATGTACTTATCTGGGGGGGGGAGTAGGTGGAGGAAAAAGAGAGCTGGGGCAGGGGTTGTAGGTGGTCTGGGAGAGTGGACTAGCTGTGACTAAGCACATTGTTGGTTCACCAATCCAAGGCAAATGTGACTCATACCAGAGGCCTCTTCTCCCAGCCCTCTTGAAAATGCCCAACTCAGACCCTATAGAGAAAAAGCCAGAAAAACAAGTCCCTCTATAATGCCCTTAGCACCTTTGTCACTTACTCCACAGAGTTGTGTATGCAGCCACAGACACCAGAAAGGTGGGTAGCATCTAGAACCTTGTCTAAGACAAGAAGCTTACAGTCTAAAAAGGAAAACAGCAGAAAGCTAATCATGAACACTCCAGAAACAGTCATTCTGTATCTCTGTCCCTGGATTCCCTTTAGGAAGATGAGCATCTCTCTACAAGTTTAAGTTCCAATCAAGTAGAAATAACTTATTTCAGATGAGTTTTCCTGTTTGCCCTGTGTGGCCTACAAGGATCAATTGCAACTGAGCACTGTCTTAAATCCTGTTTCGGGTCTAAGCTCTTGTGCTCCAAACCCAAACCTTTCTGTTATTTCAGAATCTTCCTAAATATGCCTCTTCCTTCCTCTTACTGCCCTCAATATAGGAGAGAGTGAGAGAGAGAGACTGTGTGTGTGTGTGTGTGAGAGAGAGAGAGAGAGAGAGAGAGAGAGACAGAGACAGAGACAGAGACAGAGACAGAGAGAGAGACAGAGAGAGATCAACAAGTCAGAAAACATGCTTTACACACAGGAGGCACTTTATACGCAGGAGGCCTGGATTCAATCCCCAGTACTGCATGTTCTCTCAAGCACAGCCAAGAATGACCTTTGAGCACCAAGCCAAGCCAGGAGTAGCCTCTGTGACCAATGGGTGTGACCCCAAAACAATAAAACTAAAACAAAATTTTAGAATGTTCCAGCAGGAATTTCCTTCAAGGTCACTGGTTTCAGCTAAACTTCTCCCAAATGAAATGGAGCCGTAGGAAAAAGGTGGTCTTGGGTCAAATAAGTCTAAGAAATTCTGGGTTAAACAATACTAGGGTTTGTTTACTGAAGGACTAACTAAGACCAATGTCTAAAAATAATCTCCTACTCTAGAATTTCAGAGAGAGTAGTAGAAGTATCCCATGGATATTTTGCCTGACATATCAAGAAAGGAGATCATTTAAAGGTATGTTCAAATATACGTGCCTCATCAATTTCTGCTTTCCCAGTGTATAATAACTGGGTCCACTGAGAGCTACCAGTTCAGGTCTCAGGACAATCTCAAATTGTGTCAGGCAAATTTAAACCAGAACAAAGCAGCAAATCTTACCAATGCAACCTGAACCCTGAAGCCCTGACCTAGAGCTGTTCTGAACAAGTGCCATTTTCATCCAAGTTCTCTGGGTACTAGGATACCTCAGTCTGTAAATTTCTATAGTTTTCTGATATCTTCATAAGTGTCAGACATATCCACTATCTTTAATATAACCCTTCCCCCCTTTTTTGTTCTTTTTCTGTTTTTGATTTGTTTTGTTTTAGGGGCGAGGGGCATTCTATGGTACATAGGACTTACTCCTGGCTCTGTACTCATTGCAAAACTCAAGGGAATGAACCAGATTTGGTGCCAGAAATTGAGCTTAGATCAGACACATGTAAGGCAAGTATCCTACACCCCACTGTACTATAGTTCTTGCCTCCATAGAACTCTTCACTTAATTTTGCAGTGTCTTACTCTGGGACCAGAGACTTGAAGAGGGTTGAGCAGATACCATCTATCTGATGCCCAGTTTCTCTCTTCCAGACAAACTTCCTGACTGGTATATCACATCCCACTCAGGAGGGCACAAAACCAGAAGCGATCATCAAGCCTTCTAGGTGCAGTGCACTCCTGAAAAATAGAAATTTTGCCCAAAAGGCCTGCCTAAGAGAAATCAACAAGTTGACCCTTTTGCGTGGATTGTTTGGCATAAATTCTACGTGGTTGTGACTATATTTCTCTTTATTTTTGACCATTAAAAATCAGGCCTCAGTATTTTCTCCTTCTAACAAAGGAGGACAGTATCAAAATCCCGCCAAAAGTTCCTTCACTGACCAGTCTCTCTGATCTGCACCACCCCGACACCAAGATTTTGTTTTTCCCAAAACTCTGCTCAGGATGAAAGCAATTTTCAGTTTTTCCCCAAAACTCTAAAACATTTTCTCTCTTCCCTGATAATTACTATTCTTCTTACTCAAAGAATTTCCCACTTCCCTGAAAAATACCTAGCTCTCTCTTCATTACCCAAAACAGAAACCAACCCACAACAAACTCCTTTTCACCCTCAGTATCTGGTTCTTTAATATGTAGATTTTAGCTAGCTTTTTCCATTGTGCTCCTTCAACCAGCTCCCATCTTCTTTGATCCCCCAAGAAAATTACTCTGCATTCCAGAGTTCACTTTATAAGTCACTCAGCTGAATCAATAAATTTGTCTTCGTCTCCATAGACGCAAGTCCCCATACATCGTGTGTGGTAATTCATTTCTACTATACTATTTCCGTTTTCCGTCCGCTTCGCATCCCACACTCTCCCGTGGAAGGCTTCCGAACCCATGAAGAAGAAACTGTATAGAAACGCTGGCCATCGACAACAGTTTGGCGCCCAAACGTTTTGGGGGCCATCAGAGAATAAAACTCTCCTAACTTTAGTCTAAATCCTGGCTCCATTACATCTAAATTTAAATCCTACCTACACACCTCCTCATTTATATGATCAAGGAACGGCCTGTGCATAATCTGAGATACCATAGAAATGAGTGGAAGACACTCATTATTGGACTTGAAAGCAGGCACCAATGTCACAGTTCTGGAGCTTAGAAAACAATGCTTCAAAAATTGAACTTAGAAGACTGAAATGATTTCTAGTTTTTGGGTTGCTTGGAAGTTAGCAGATCACCATACATATATGTAAGTGTATAATGGTAAAGGAGCCAGCTGATAGTTTAAAACGCATTCTACTTCTGCAAGTTTACATGTAAGCAATTTGGATATGTCTTGGTATCTTCCATGTTAGAAGAAGATCTCAGTGATATCACAAATAAAGATTTGGGGAGCAGGCAATACAGGATATGCTGTGCCCACACTCATGCATCATGCATTTAGTTTCAGGTTCTTCCTAGCTTGGGTACAGTCAGGTCCATGAGTTTGACTTGCTAGGGGAATGACTATTAAGAAAGAGTTCTACAGAAGAGTCAAATTCTAGGTTTGACAGTCTTAATTAAGATCCATCACAGCTTTCAGGGACTTGATTTGAGGTTACATGTGTTCGTGTATCTAGTGCAAGTCCTTATATGAGGAAAATTAGAAAAGGCAAAAAAAAAAAAAAAAAAAAAAGACTATCACAAGCTTCTACGAAGTCCAGATGCCAAAAGGAAGCCTCACAAGTATGAATGTTTTGTTTAAGTAATTACTTTTGGGAAAGCTATCAATCTAATTCCTTGGGCTCAAACAAAGATCACATCACATTTTTTCAGGGCACATCTGAGGAGGTTCACCTATGAAACAAGAGCCTGATTTTCATTATGTTTAACTATCAAAATATATTTCTGTGCCACCCTAAAAATTGACCAATTACTAAAATGCTCTTAGTTCCTGAGCAGTCCAATGACTAATGAACATATCTGATGAAACATTTTTATGTCCATTGAGAATCCTGACAGTTTCTCAGCTCTTCTACAAACAATTCTATCATGTATGCTGTAGAAGTTCACTAAAAAAAAGATAAATATCTTTTACTATTCTGTGCAATTGGAATCACACGCAGTGAGGAAAGTCATTCTAAAATCAAGTATGATGTTAAACATGTGCAATCCGAGTTTTCCTAGCAACTGTTATAATGACCATTTCCAAGCAGCCTTACAAATTCTTCATCCACGTTCTCTGGTGCAGGGCAAGCTTAGGAAGAACATAGACTAAGATCAGAGCTCCCACTTCTAGGCTAACTACACCACTATTGTCTGACTGAGAAAAGTTCATTTTCCTTTGACTTCTACTTTCTCACTTGTAATCTAGGTGTTGTTATTTGGTGTCTTTTTTTAAATATATAAGATAACTTTGATCCCTTTCAGTTCTAAGGTCAAAAAATATGACTTGCTCTCCTCTTAGTTACAGTTTAAACCTGGGTCGGGAGCAATAGCACAGCGGTAGGTCATTCGCCTTGCATGATCTAGGACAGACCTTGGTTCCATCCGCTGGGGTCCCCCCGAGGGTTCCTCAAGCCAGGAGCAATTTCTGAGCACATAGCCAGGGATAACCCTTGAGTGTCACAGGATGTGGCCCAGAAGAAAAAAAAAAGTGAACCTACCATAGACTTCATCCTTTTTATGATCAAAAATCTGGTGTGTATTTCAATTGAGCAATGAAGACTTTCTAAGAAAAGTGATTTATCACAATTACCGCCTATTTAAGCCATTACTAGCAGATCCTTCAGAGTGACTTTCAGCCTGAAAAGTGACAGTCATTCTGGCCATCATCATGAGCAGAAACTGGTCTCTACCATGTGGGTTTCTCAGCTTGCCTTATAGAATTAAATTAAACAGCTAAACTTAAATAGTGAGAGGTTAAAAGGAGAAAAGGTTAAAATCTGTCATTCTAACCTCAGAAATAATTTAGCATCAATTGAGAGAGAGAGCAACTACTGCACTTGTACCAAAAGACTCCTTTGGCCCCCACAAGCCTCAAGCCTGACTCTAAATGTTCTCTCAAAGGATAAGTTGAACACAGATGATGCCATTAACTCAAGAAAAATTATTTCCTGTAACTTAAAGCAAAGTAAAATGTAATTTTTTTAAAGCAAAGGAGGTTTAGGGGCTGGAGAGATTATACAACAGGTTGGGTGCTTGTCTTGAATGTGGCCAATTCAGATTTGATCCCCAGCACCCCACATGATTCCCAAGTACCACTAAGAGTGACCCATGAGTTGAGGAGCCAGAGCAAGCCTTGAGCACAACCTGGCTGTGGTTCAAAACACTAAAAACAATAAAAATTTTGAGGTAAAATAATGCTAATACATGGAAATTTACATGCGATATGGAAAAAAACAAAAGATGGTAAAACCACTTTTACAAAGTGAAGGTTAAAAACCCAAGATTTTTACATAGTGAAGTAGATTTCCTGAAAGTAAAACTATTCTGAAGTTAGATTTATCAAAACTTAATTCACAGAAAACTCTTCTCCCATATTTCTTTTTCTACATGGACTGAGATACTGGTGTAATATATTCTAGTCCAGCCAACATAACTCATTTGGATATAAAGTGCTTTGATTTATATTGTTTCTACAAAAGTAGGTATTCTCTTTAATCATCTAAATATTTTAAAAATAATTTCAGTATCTGTTCAGAGAGGGCCAAAGGGAAACAAAAAAATCATACAATAATCAGTCAAGCAATGGGTAACTTAAAGAAGATGCATAAATGAATTTACTAACATCAGGTTGGTTTATAGTTTGTTTTATAGCAAAATGTCTTTGCAACAACCCAGAAATACTGTTTCCTCTCCCTTTATTTTATCTTCCATAATATTAAAATGTTCACAAAAAGACAGGTTTCCAAAAACAGAAATTGAGATAATACTACAGATGCCAAAGAAGGAATATAAACTAAATGGCAAGGAATACCAATTTGTGCTCCAATATTAAGACTGTCAAGAATTTTATAACTTTGCCAATATCTAAACCAGAGATTTGAATTTTTTTGTGTTCCTAATTTGTCTACTCTAAGTTAAGAAGCCAGCAATGAAGGCTCACAGTCTTTTTATGATAGGGTACCCAACTCCCAGAATCAAGCATGCCTCCATCAAGAGTTTTCTCACCAATAGCTAAAATTGAACATTAGGAGTTCACACAGACTAGGTCATCATCATGCTCCAATTGAAGGAAGCCTATGTATCTCCTTAGTGTCATCTATACAAATTACCAAAGAACTAATAAAGGAGTTGTAAATGGAAAAAAAAACTTTTATTGGGACTACTTATTTCCCAAGCAAGTAGAAGGCAGATTTTTGTTGCCTCGTTTATTGCAAAATAAATTCTCCATAACCCCCCCAAAACAATGTGCTGCTAAATCAAGTGGAGAAAACAAAACCAAAATATTTCTACCTTTCCATGCTTTGTGATAGCTAATCAAGCATGTGGTTCTTATATGTCTCAATTCTTCACCTTAAGTGATTTTTAAAGGTGTTCAGCATTTCCATTATACATTTAGAACAGAATTGAGCACAAGACAATTTACACAAGAGTGGGTTTTCTCCTTTCTTAAAGCATATGGGCGTGATTAAGGCATTTGCCTTGCTATCCTGGGTTAGATCCAAGCACCACATATGGTCCCTCAAGCACTTCTAGGTGTGAACTAAAGCACAGAAACCTGCAGGAGTAAATACTGAGCATCACCAGGTGTGGCCACCCCCCCCCCAAAAAAAAACTGGATGGAAGATATATTGTGAAATCTATAAACTAGAGAACATCTAATATTGATGCTATTAAGATTTGACAACTCGGGGCCGGGCGGTGGCGCTGGAGCTAAGGTGCCTGCGCTAACCTAGGACTGTGGTTCAATCCCCCGGTTCCCCATATGGTCCCCGTGCCTGCCAGGAGCGACTTCTGAGCGAATAGCCAGGAGTAACCCCTGAGCGTCACTGGGTGTGGCCCAAAAACCAAAAACCAAAAAAAAAAAAAAAAGATTTGACAACTCGGAGCCGGAGAGATAGCATGGAGGTAAGGCGTTTGCCTTGCACGCATAAGGTCGGTAGTTCAAATTCCGGCATCCCATATGGTCCCCTGAGCCTGCCAGGAGCAATTTCTGAGTCTAGCACCAGGAGTAACCCCTGAGCACCGCCAGGTGTGACCCAAAAACAAAAAACAAAAACAAACAAAAAACAAAAACAAAAAAAATGCAGAAAAAAAAAGATTTGACAACTCAAATTTCTGTGAGTTATCACAAACCACATGATAATCTGAATTGGTAGGTGAATGCCACAGGAATAGAAAAAAGGCCACAGAAACCCAAATATGCACACAAACACACAGGAATCATTTACACATCATGGTGCCCTTAACATTGTTGGAGTTGTTGCATTGTTGCTGTTTATCAACACTTTAAAAGCATCTAAGACTATGAACCAATAAAAATACATTGTCTTTAGAAATACTTTAGGGGGCCAGTGAGGTGGCGCTAGAGGTAAGGTGTCTGCCTTGCAAGCGCTAGCCAAGGAAGGACCACGGTTCGATCCTCCAGCATCCCATATGGTCCCCCCCAAGCCAGAGGCAATTTCTGAGCACTTAGCCAGGAGTAATTCCTGAGCATCAAAAGGTTGTTTCCCCAAACCCCCCCCCAAAAAAAAGAAATACTTTAGCTATATTTCCACACAGTTCATCTTCCACAGTTGCTCTATGAAATAGAGCATATGGCTCTTTGCAATCAGGAAATTTCTGAACCCTATAGTTCTTCTTCTCACCTGCCAACACCTTCGATAGTACAAAACACACAGGGACCAACTAAACTAAAAACATCCCTTACCCAGCACTTATTTTTGGTAGCCTAGAAAGGAAAATTTTGTTTCACTAGGACATTTTCCAAAATTCCATTTAATTGGCTCAGAAAGTAACTCAATCAGCTAACCCAACAGATTTTAGGGCACTATTTCCCTGGTAAACAGGAAATTCTCTGTTCTGTGGCCTCTGCTTGGGACATCAGCCAATCTCAGGCAGAAAAAGCACAACTTTTCCTAAAAATTATATTGTTCATAAAATGATACATTTTTATTCTTCAAAAATACCTCTCTGTAAACATTCAGCTCTTAAAGATAAACTACATTTGTATATTAAAAAAAAAAAGCAGGCTATTCTTGAGCATCTTAGAACCACAGTTGCTAAGTCTCAGAATAAAATAGCTGTGGTTCAGACAGGTCAATCTACAGTGTGCTGAGGGAGGATGAAGGGCTGAGCCTATGATGAGTTGACAGACACATCAGGCACCCAGAGACCTGAGTCAGGTCCAGGAAGCTCCAATTACATACTCCACAACCGCCAGCAGACTCTAGCCACTGTCTGGAACTCAATTTCTCCAAATACACAATTCAATATGCAAAAGGCTTTGTTAGTATGAATAATCTCTGGTTTCATTCAACCAGTGCTCAATAATTATTAAATGAATGAATGAATGAATATATACAATGAATGGTGTTGCCTTCCAAAGCCTTCTCTGTGGCCATAAAGGCTCTAAAGCCGATTATCTCATTGATCATTTTGTTTCTGGAACACAACAGATTAAGCCTCAATTGAGAGGTGGAGAACATCAGCAAATCCAGACTGCATAAGGGGCAAGACTAAGTCCCTTGGAAATATGCACATCCTTCAGACACTCTTTTTGTTTGTTTGTTTGTTTGTTTGGGGGCCACACCCAGCGGCGCTCAGGTGTTACTCCTGGCTGTCTGCTCATAAATAGCTCCTGGCAGGCACTGGGGACCATATGGGACAGCGGGATTCGAACCAATCAACTTTGGTTCTGACTCGGCTGCTTGCAAGGTAAACACCGCTGTGCTATCTCTCCAGGCCCCTTTCAGACACTCCTTTTAAGGGCTATTTTGCTGTAACACAGAAACCAAACAAACTCCATCTAATCTAAGCATACATTCATGTTAGTTTCACGAACTGAGAAAATACTTCAATGGTTACTCATTCTCAGGAAAGAAAAGGTCCCATGTGTTGCACAGATTCAGGTCTAGACCTGTGGAGACTGTCTTTCTCTCAAGAAGCCAGACAAGAGTTTCCAGATTTGCTAACTAGAGCTGACAATGATGGTCCTTATGCATACTCTTTTCATATGCCTCATATACATATTGGTGGGGGGTGAAGGGAATGCAGCTGATTTTAGGTGCCATACCTTGCAGTGCTCAAGAACTATTCCAAAAGCTATGCTTAGGAGTAACCACTGGTGGTCCTCAAAAGACCATATGTGGTACCAGGAATCAAACCAGGGTCAGTTAGTTACATGTCAGGCAAATGCCTTAAGCATTGTACCATCTCTCAGGCTCCTTCTCTTACATTTTTATAAGTAAGCCTACCTTTGAAGCAGAAGTTCAGAAAACATCATCTATAGTTAAATGTATAAATAAGACTTATTTTTCCTGTTTTGGTTTTTTTTTTTCCCTTTGGTTTTTGGGTTATACCTGGCAGTACTTAGGGTTTATTCCTGGCTCTTTACTCAGAAGTCATTCCTGGTAGGCTCAGGGGACTATATGGGATACAGGGAGTTGACCCGGAATCTGTCCTGTATTGGCCGCATTGCAGGGCAAACACCTTACCGCTGTGCTATTTCTCCAGTCCGTTTTGTTTGTTTGCGTTTGTTTACTTTGCTTTGCTTCCTGGGCACCGTGGCTTTGCTCAGGACTTATTCCTGGCTCAGTACTCACAGATCACTCTGGGAACCCTGTTGGATGTCTGGGATCAAACCTTGGTTGGCTACATGCAAGGCAAGCCACAATACTATCTCTCCCAGTTCCATAGATATCATTGTTTTTCTGCTGTTCACTACTAGGTTATAGATTTGACAATCAATAATAAAACTTCTGAGACTCACTGATTTTGTTTCTTAATCAAAAATGATCATATCTACACTATCAGGAGTGAAGATAAATGAACATATCAGGGGAATAATAGCCATATAATCTGGAATAAAGCCTAAAGCTTATTTTTTCTTGGTACAGAATACCTACCTCAAAGCTTAATAAAGTAAAAGAGAAAACTGAGAAATCAAATAAATGAAAACCTTAACAGCTATCAGTTCTTTTGGTCAAGAAAAATATAGAGCATAGTCTATGATGGCTTCAGGATTACTTCCCCCAACTTCTAACGTATCTCAACTGAACAGTGAGATCCTCCCACAGGTGAGAGGGGTCTGTGATTGTTAAAAAAAAAAAAAGGAGTTGCCTGGGCTGAGGAAAAGGGAGAGGCAGCAAGATGGATGGAAGGCAGGTGAAGGAGGATACTTAAAAAGCTTAGCATAGAAGCCAGGTGAAAATAGCACATGGCGATTAGGGTCCTGTAATAAAGCTGGATTTCTCCTGAAACTTCAACAGACTGCCTGTGGATCATTTCTTTGCCATCACCCTGAACCTACAGACCTCTGGGCCAAAGGGGCTGCAGGCGCCAAGCCAGGCCAAGAAAGGCCTCACCACCATCCATCCACACTACTAGAACACATTAATTAATAATCAATACAATAATTAGATACACAAAAGTTGTCTGTTTAGATGATAGAAAAGTATTAAGTTTTAGTTTTTGGGTCACACCCAGCAGTGCTCAGGGGTTACTCCTGGCTTCATGCTCAGAAATTGCTCCTGGCAGGCACGGGGGACCATATGGGGCACCGGGATTCGAACCGATGACCTTTTGCATGAAAGGCAAACACCTTATCTCCATGCTATCTCCTGGGCCCCGAAAAGTATTAAGTTTTTAACAAAGTCAGATTAACACCATAAATTCATAAACTATATTAGTCAGGTACTACAGAGAAACAAAATTCAGTGTGTGGCAGGGGAGATAGGACAGGGAGAAGATAAGAAATAAAGGAGAGATAGAGAGAGGAGAGAACTATATTGGTTGTGAGTAACTGACTTACATGTTATGGAAGAGGCGGGATTCTGTAAGCTGCACTCAGCAAACAGCAGGTACAGAAAAACTGATGGTATAATCCCTGTCCTAAATGAGAGGCTTTAGAACCAGGCATGTAGAGAGTGTCACTCTTGGGTTTAAAGCAAAAGACCCATGTCCCAGTTCAAGCAAGCTTAGTCAGGAAGCAAAAAAAAAAAAAAAAAAACACTTCCTCCCTTTTTCAGTCTTTTTTTTTCTGGCACTATATTTAATGATGACTACCACATTGCATTGTGGAAGACTACCTATTTTACAGAGGATCTAAAATTTAAATGCTAATCTGGAAATATCATGGACATAACCCAGAAATAATCTTAATCAGTGCAGCTCTAGCCATGGACAGGAAAGAATCCTCAGCTTCTCTTTCACTTCAAGGGTTATGGGACAGTCCCTGAATATAATGAGGAAACAGTCATCTGATAATAATCAGGGAAAGAGAGGTCCCTGTCAACAAAGAGGAATATGAATGTTGGTTCTTATTTGTTCTTCCATACATGCTGAGTTAGAACTGAAGCCAGTTTCCTGAAGTCTAATCACATCCACTTTAGAGTCCCCAGTTGCCCACTGCTGCATAAAAAATCCACAACTGGTGATATATATGTACCAGGGAAAGTGCTAGATAAATTATCCACCTTGTAAGTCCAAAGAATTATCCAGCAGTCTACCAAGAAACTGCAGTAACACTTATGTGGTTACCTCAATGTTTATATGAAAGACTGAATTAGAATGTGGGTCTTCTTTTAGGAGGATCAAATCAAGATGGACACATGTGCAAGGTTGTTATTACCCTACCCACTGTACTATCACTCCAGCTTCACTGTTTGACTTTCTTTTATTTGGCAAAATAGTGTAGGAGACAAGTATCAATTCTTAGTCATTGTCCTATTTATGTTTTCTCCATTGAAGTTCCCAAAAGATGGAGTCAGTGTTTTATACTCAGTTTAAGGAGAGATGACACTATCAAATAAGGCTTAGAGTTAAGCCAATTAAAACTTGTTTTTATTAATGTATTTGTGAATCCTTTAATAATTTAATGTGTTGCAATGTATAATTCTCCACTACTCCCTTCTAATGTTGTAAGCACTATGTAAGTGCTATTATATAACTCAGGCTCTCTCCCATTCCATTAATATCTCCAATTATACAATAAAACAAATAAGTAAATAAGATATGATTTAAGTTCATAGTAAATAAACCACTGGAGCTAATTTAGTTTAGATTTCAGAATAAAGCAATGCAAACTCAGCACATATTCAAAATTACTACTAAGCATGTCCAATTGAGGGGCAGTTTGGACCCTACAATAATGTGGAAAAAGCCAAATAGCAGAGCCTTGCTGCAGAACAGTATCTGAACTCCTGTGAGGTTCATTGGCTGTTTCTAAAACTCCCCAACTTCCAAAATGCTCAAGGGCTTGGATGGTGCTCTGTTTCCACAGCATTTTCACATAGCACCATGTTTTTATTTTCTTTTTTTTTCCGGGTGGTATTTTGAATTTGTCTAAGTAGAACAGTTTTATCAGTAGTTCTTAATACTTTGATATTATCACCAGATGCAAAATTCTATTGCAAGTTGATGGGATTGTTCTATGGTGATTTACAGAATTAACCTATAGGTATAGGTTAATAGAAATAGTTTCTAAAGCATTTTTCATTTGAAATCACAATATTGTGTGTATTTTAAAACTGTGCTTTTTAAAATTATTGCAATTATATTACTTCAGCCATATTACAGTATAGAGTAGCCAACACTGAATACTGTCACGGCTCTCAGGAGTGAAAAAACTCCTGAGAGAAAGTCATGTCAGAAAGGCCCGCTCTGAGCTGTTCAAGCTGATCTCTGCGTGGATTGTCTGTAACATGATTTCCAAGGCTGTGCCATTTTTTCTCTCTGCCCCTTTAAACCTAGCACAAGAAAAATTTCTCTTTGCAGACAAAGAAAGGCCACAGTACCAAATGCCGCCAGGCCAAACTTGCACCCCCACTGGGCAGTCTCTCTACCTGGCGCCATAGAAGTTCCCTTTTTTCCTCCAAGCTACATATGCATAGCTAGTTCATGTTTTTACCCAAAACACAAAACATTTCCTCTCTACCTGATAACTGCAAAATTACCCAAAAATATTTCTCACTTCCCCATAGCTAGCTCCTTATCACTACCTGAGTTTTCACTTTCTTTGTCCTCATACGAAATTACTAGATGAACCCCCAAATCAGAAAATTTCCTTCCCATCTCTGGACCTCTTACATGCAAATTTCAGCTAGCATCTTTTGTCCTTCTTCAAATATGCTAATCTCAGCTCAATTTCAGGAGTCAACCCCCCTTTCTTTCTGGCTTGCCTTACATTCCAAAGTTTACCTTAAAAACGCTCCCTGAACTTAATAAAGTTGCCCTCGCTTCATTTCATGCGCGTGGACCCCATGCAAACGCGTGGTCTCTCATTTTTCACATTAATATTTTTCTGTTTGCAGATCTCCTTCCATCCCGTTCTCTCCCGTGAGGTATAAGGACTCTCGTAGCTATTTATTAATTTGTTACAGATCAGCAGTCTGTAACAGAATATCCATAATGAATTAAATTTTGCTTTTCTATAAACTTAAATTAAATTAACTTATCAGGAGAAGAATAAATATACAATTATCTCATTCATCTGTGAAATAGAAACGAAACAAAGGAAAGAGAGATAGTACGACTAGAAAGGTGAGTGCCCTGCACATGGCTGACCCTGGTTCTATCCCTGGCATCCAATATTATCTCCTGATCAAGTGTGATCCCTGAACACAGATCCAGGAGTAAGCCCTGAGAAGAGCAAGGTGTAGTCCAATAAATGAGCCCATAAAAGGAGATAGAGACAGTATGAAACAACGATGATAAACCCTTACCCTTGAATTACAAAAACAATGATGAAATAGAAAAGACAGAAGATGGGAAAAGAAGATGGAACCAGAGATAACACAGAAACAGTGATAGGTCATGGCACTTTGAGGGGGAGGGGAACTGTATGCATCAATAATATAAAGCTCAACACTACTGTAGTCATGTTTCACTAACTCTAATAAAAACTTAAATATAAATAAATTTGAGATCGTTTTATTATAAATGGCTAATATAAGAGTACATTAACTTTTTGTTTTTCTTTTGTTTTGGGGCCTCACCTGGTAGTGCTCAGCATTTACTCCTGGCTCTAAGCTCAGGGCCATTATGGAGTATTGGGGATCGAATCCAGGTTGGTGGTGTCCAAGGGAAGTATCCTATCTGCTGTATTATAGATAGAGTCCCCTAAATATATTTTTAATTGATATAAAGTAGTTAGACAATTATTTCACAAAAAAATAATTTCACTTCAGTCATGTAAAATTAAGGTTGGGAAATTTTTCCACTTTATTGTGGATTATAGTTGATATATATTTCATCAAGAAATGATAATTGCTGTTTTATTGATGTAAAAAGGACATAATTAGAATCACAACAGAAGCAAACCTTCAGCTCAAAATGTAAAAGGAAAACAAATTTATTATTATTCCCATTCCATCTTCTTTTATGAAATAGAGTAATTATGTTGGAGACAATGATAATAGTGCTTGATCATCTGATAGATTCTAGGCCTATATTTTATTCCTAAAAAGTGCAAGAATAACTCAAATGATTAGAACTAGTTTCAAAGATATTATCCTTAATCTCTTTGCCTTCTTTGCTAGTTTTCAACATTTTTCTCCATGTTGACCTGAAGCTATAGTAATTCTATAATTGGTCTTCCATTAAGTGTTTTCAATTGCAGGCAGTTTTAGTAAATATTTTCATTTTTCCTAAAAGAAGTATCCAGTTTAGATTAAGCCCAATCCCCATAATAATTGCTTATGTATTAATTCCCATAATAAATGTCCCTAACTTACGCCATACTAAGTTTTACATAAATAAGAATTTGAGTGTCCTCTCCTTATTATGAGGATATAAATTCTTGAAAGTACTTCTGAGTAATTATCAAAGGAAAACAAAGGTCAGAGAGATAGTACAGGGGTTAAGGCACTTGCTTTACATACAGCTGATTGGTTTGATTCCCAGCACCACATCTGTTCCCCCTAAAAGCATTGTGGAGTACAGCCCTGGAGAATCTGAGCACCACTGGGATGATCCAGGTATTAACTAGAACTCAAGCAGTTCCAATAGATGTGAGTCCAAAACAAACAAAGAGAAAAATACAAAAAAGACATTATCATTATGATAAAAATCAGTCATCCATTTTCAGTCTTTAAACCCTTTTCAGAAGGTCTGCTCTCTTAATTATCTTATTCTAGATCATTGTGATGATATGCCATATGCTACTGACTCCCAGTCTCTATTTTGTGTTACATACATCACAATCCTCAACACCACACACTAAATACAAGTAAGTGTAGATAAGGCCCAAAGACATGCTAATAGGTCCCCTCTGTCAGGCCATGAACCCTCCTGAATCAGAGAACCTTCTCCTTCATCATCCCTAATTGTCTCCCAACTGTAAAGCACATGACTGGAGCACTAAATTTCATTGCTAAGGATAATTTTTTAATTTGGATTTTGGGTCACACCTGGCTCTGTGCTCAAGGGTCATGCCTGATGGTGCTTGATGCTCAAGCGTGAGACTGAGAATCTTCATCCTGAAAGGAGGGGGGGGACCCTATTTTGTGAAGGAACCCGAGTGCTAAAAGGGAAGGCTCAAGCCCTGCCCCTTCCTTGCAACTGATTCGTCACCGAGGGGAAATCCCGCCCTCACCGCCACCTCATTCATGTTGCCCTAGTTACTTGGCAGAGGCTCCACCCTCAAGGCTCTTCCCACTTCCTATCTCATATGGGGGGGAACGGAAGGTGATTGGGCTCTCTTACTTCCATCGCTCTGGCCATGCAGGACCTAGGCTAAAGGGTTCTAGCTACGCGCTCTCTCTTGCCTCTGTCGCCATGGACATGCGGCAGCCTGGCTAATGGTTGTAGCCGATCAGAAAATAAACTCACTTAACCTTTTTGCTTGGGCGTCAGTCTCTTCATTTATCTGGCCGGGCAGCGGAAATGGGGTATTTCGAACCCTTACA
>PVKC010015650.1:0-21341 GCA_004027635.1 Crocidura indochinensis
AAAAAAAAAAAAAAAAAAAAAAAAAAAAAAAGAAACTAAGAATAAAAGTCCAGGACTAGGTGGGTTCATGGGTGAGTCTGACCAAGCATTCCGAGAAGAGTTACTACCATTGACCCTTAGACTTTTCCAAAATACCAAAAAGATGGGAATCCTTCCTAATACCTCTTACTAAACTAACAATGCTTATTCCCAACGCTGACAGGGATACAATTCAAGAAAGAAAACTATAGACCAATCTCACTGATGAACATTGATGCAAAAATTCTTAATAAAATCTTAGCAAACTGAATCTAACAATACATCAAAAAGATTATATATCATAACCAAGTGGCAAAAATTCAACACTCTTTTATCATAAAAACCATTAGTAAGATAGGTGTGAAAGGAACCTTCCTCTATAAAAAGCCCACAGCCAACATTATTTTTTGGGGGGTCACTCCCGGCAACATTCAGGGGTTATTCCTGACTCTGTGCTCAGAAATTGCTCCTGGCAGACTCGGGGGACCATATAGGACGCCAGGATTTGAACCACTGTCCTTCTGCATGCAAGGCAAAAGCTCTAACTCCATGCTATCTCGCTGGCCCCCAACCAACATTATTTTTAATGGCAAAAACTGAAAACATTTCCACTAAGGTAAGGCACTAGGCAAGGATGTCCACTGTTTCTATTATTAGTCAACATAGTATTAGAAATCCTAGCAATAGAAACCAAAGAAGAGAAGGAAATAAAAGGAACCCAATTAAAAAAAGTCAAACTATCTCAAATTGAAGATGACATAATGATATACATTGATTTCACAAAAAAAAGCTCCTAGAATCAATAAAACATTATAGCAAAGTGTTTGGTTACAAAGTCATTACTCAATGGCAGTTGTGTATACACAAACTACTCAGAGAAGAAAGATATAAAAAAAAAGTCTATCCCATTTAACATAGTGTCCAAAATTATCAATTACCTAGGAATCAACCTAACAAGAGAGGTGAGAGATCCAATACTACAAAACCTTCAAAAACACTTAAGAAATTGAATAAGACATAAAGAAATGAAAGAACAATCCATGATAATGGATTGGAAGAATTAATATAATCAAAATCATCATCTTACTTAAACTACCTATATAGATTTAATGTAATCCCTATTAAATTTCAGGAAACATTTTCAAGAACTCAGAATGATCAATTATAAAGTTTATATGGAACCGTAAAAGACATAGGATAGCCAAATCCATGTTAAAAAAAAACAAACCAAGAAACTGAGAGGCATCTTATGACCTAATTTGAATGTCTACTGCAAAGCCATAGTAATTAAAACAGCATGGTATTGGAACAACAATAGAATTTTTTGACCAATGGGTCAGAATAGAAGATCTAGTGACAAACCCCAATTATCTGGGCAACTAATCTTTGACAAAATATCCAAGACTTGAAATGGAATAAAGAGAGTCTCTTCAACAAATGATGTTGGGACAATTGAATAACCACACACACACACACACACACACACACACACACACAAACACACACACACACACACAAAACAAAAACAAAAACAAAACATAACAAAAAAAAAACCTAAAGGCCAATCCATATCTCACACCTCATACAAAAGTCACCTCATAGTGGATTAAAAATCCTGAGATTAGACCTGAATACACAAAATTCATCGAGGAAAACATAGACAGACCACACCAAGACTTAGATCTCAAAGAATGTTGTTGATAGGATACCAGTGGGGAGGACTATAGCATCAAATCTGAATAAATGAGACTACATTAAACTAAAAGGTTTCTGTATGGCAAAAAAACCCCATAGATTAAAATTAGATGACAGCTAAGTGAATGTTGCACTCAACACATCAGATATAAAGTTTTGATATTTAGGATATACAACATACTCCAAAATGTTAACTCTACAAATCCTAAAAACCCCATCAAAAATAGGGAGAGGCAATGAGCTGACAATTCTATGAGAAAATCCAACAGATGACTAATAGACACATGAAAAATGTTCATCATCACTTATCATTAGGGATATCCAAATCAAGACAATAATGAGGTATCATTGTGTACCAAAAATAATGGGAGCAATCTCTGTTGGTGGGTATGTGGTGCAAAATAACTCTTTTCCAGTTTTGTTGGAATGCTGCCTGGTCAAACCCCTATGGAAAACAGTATAGAGGATTATCAGTAAACTAAAAGTTGAACTGCCATATTATTCAGCAATTAATCTTTTAGGTGTCTATCTCCAGGACAGAAAAACATTCATCCAAAAGAATGCATGCACACCACTATTGCAACACGCTACAATAGTCAAGAGTTGGAATCAGCATAGATGTTCAACAACTGATGAATGGATCATGAAGATGTGGTACATATGTATAATGGAATAAATAAATTAATACTACATAGCTGTAAGGAATGATGCAATCATGCAATCTTCAGCTACATGGATTGAACTGGAAGATATCATGTTAAATTAAGTAAGTCAGAAGAAGGATAAATACAGAATGGTATCATTTATATGTGGTATTTAGAATAACTGCATGAAGAAATGCAATGGTTTAAATGGGAGTTGTATTGAACATCCTTTTCCCCAGAGTATAGCACAGAGAAAGAATGAAAATGAGTGTAGGAGAAGAAAACCAAATATGAAAGGATAGGTAGGTGCCAGGACTAAGTGGTCTTACATGTATTGGCAGTATTAAAAAAGGACAGAACTAAATATCCAAGCCAAATGCAACAATGAAATAGACCCAACAAAAAAGACCCAGACTTGAACAATCTAAACTTAAAATGGGCCTGTATACTGGTAGACAGGAGGGGAGGGAGGTGGTATAGGATGAACATGGGGAACATTGGTGGAAGAAGATGGATACTGATGGTGCGATTGGCCCTGGTTCACTGTATGTGTGAAACACAACTATGAAGAACTTTGCAAATCACAATGGTTTCAATAAAATATTAAAATAAATCCCCAAGCCTAATATTCTTGTGTTGAGCACATATTCAGTTTTACAACTGTGGTTTTGGTTTTGATGTACCCCATGCCAGACCCTGAGAATGGAAAAATAATGTTGTTCCTGAATAATTATATATTAGGTAGAGAGAATTACATATTATAAGTTCTGGAAGTTGGAACTGCATAGGGAAATAACCATTCAGTAGCACACCTTGATGTAAATTTGACATGCTGTGTTATTGGAGGCAAAGGTTTTGGCAAGTGTATCACGAAACAATTTTATTATAAGAGCAGATAAAAAGTAAGATATATCAGCACCAGTGTACCTTAATGGATTTCTGAGGGGCTGAAAAGTAAGTAAGAACACAAGAATAGGAGGTGTCTGCATTGAAATGATAAGCTATGACTGGGGGCATCAATCATAATTTGCTCTATTGTTGTTAGGAGACTTGAACCCATTCACTTTTTATGAATGACAGAACTCACGCGAAGCACAAAAAATTCATTGGTTGTTGGTTCTATATATAGAATCATTACTGAAGACTTGCATTAGATCTATTGTTTTCATATTTGTAAAAATTGGCTACATGCTAGAGTAAGTAGATATTTTCCATGCATGTTTGATAAAATTTTGCTGGAGAATGTAGAGATATGCTTGGAGCTGAGCAGGGTATAAAGCTTAACTGAGTAGACCATCCTAAAGACAGCAAGTTTAGCTTCAATGGGGTTCTTTTCTGATGGTGAAGAACTTTTGATTGAATTTTGGGTAATGCAAAAGTAGATTCTGTTAGTGGTTGCAAATAATGAAAATATAATATGTGGACTAGCTTCAGTGGTGAAGGAAATATGATGTTTCTATCCCTTTAAGCACTTGAACCTGGGAAGTTTTCAGACTTAGTTTTGCATAGGTTTGGGCATAGCTGATTCTCTCAGCTTGTTTTTTTTGTCATGTCTCTGTCATGTCATGCTGACATCCCTTCGGCTTGCCATGTGATTGCTAGCAATGGGTGGGGATTTATTCTTCTGCCTTTGAATCTGGGGGAGAAAGGCTTGAAATTCTAACACTTGATGGAAAAAGTTCTCAAACTTTCCTCTTTTCCTTTTTTTTGGGAGAGGGGGTCACACCCAGCAGCGCTCAGGGGTCACTCCTGGCTCTACTACACTCAGAAATTGCCCCCAGCAGGTTCAGGGGACCATATGGGATGCCGGGATTCGAACCACTGTCCTTCTGCATGCAAGGCAAACATCTTACTGCTGTGCTATCTCTCTGGCCCCTCAAACTTTTTTCTCATTCTCTTAGTCTGATTCCATCACCATGACTAGGGGAAAGCCATCCTTTTCAATTTGCTTATCTTCATTTGTCAAGTACATACTATGATAGAAATGAATGAAAGTGTATACCTTGATATTGTTCCACAGCCACCATGGTTATGTAATGAGCTAAGTGCAGCTCCTCCTTCTTAGATGGAGCACAGAAAGGTGTAGGGAGGGAACCGAGCACCGAATTGATGAATGTTCAGTGCATTGTTAAAGGGACTGTTACCAACTAATATTTGTAGTCTGAAGAAGCAGAACACTTGAGGCTTGTGGATCTGCTTGTCAAGTGGATCTGATTTTTATATATCATACTACTTTTGCAAACTTGCATAACTGTTATTAGTTGTAACAGGTTTCTCCTATTAATGAGATACCTGGTATTTCACTCCTAGATCTAGTGTTTGCAGGGAATACCATTGTCTTTTAGCATATGGAAAAATAGACATTGAATAAAATTTACTTAACAGTTGTGAAATGCCATGTGGCATTAGAATAGTCAAAACATTTTTTTTAACAAAGATGAATCTGATTGGCAGGGAGAGTGAAAAGAAATACTTAAAACTGAGGTTTTCACTACAGATTAGAAACAAGGCTACCTGGTATGTAAAAAAACTGTTCCATGATGATTAAATTGGACTTGGTTAACTGGATGAAGTGTCATTACTTTGGTTTAAGTTTAGAGTTGTCCTCATCTTGACATGACTTACAGCAAATACTTCTATTTCAACTTAAAAAATGAGTGTCTTAGACTAGTTGATCCCTAATGTCTCCTGCCCCAGTTTTATAGTGTATAAATGCTGGCTTTGACCCACATTCCTAGCACTAACATGAATTCTAAGCAGCCTTAGAGATTTCAGGGGCAAATGGCTGAGTGATTGGGTGATGACCTTTCCGTTAAAATTACGCTCGATGCTGGCCCTCAGACCCATGAAAGCCAAATCACGGCTGTCTGGTTTGCAATATTGCTGGCATCAGGCAACTCACCTTTGAACAAATCAACGTGGTGCATCTGCCACTCTAATTTATACATTAGAGGATAAGGCTGACTGGAAAGGCCATGAAAATGACTGAATTTATTCCCATTTATTCAATTACAGTGTCTCTCTCAGAAAAGTAAATTGTGGTTTAGAGTCAGAATATTCACCCTTCTTCTTGGAAGAGGCATATGTGCACCATGAAACTAGCAAAGTGAAAGTAAACACTATGGAAACATGTTTTTAAGTTCTCTTCTAAACAACTTAGCTAGAGAAATGTAAGTTAAAAAGAAACTTCGAGTCAAAGATTGCTCTGAGGAGTTTGCTTTTCTATTCATCACAAGTTAAATGATTACAGGGAAGACTTGGCTTTTCCCCCTAAATCTATTATCTTTCTTTTCTGCTTAAAATGTATCATAGCATTTCTTTTAAAAATGAGACAATTTATTGTATTTTATTCCTCCATTTTTTTTTGCTTTTATGACTTCCTTCTATCCTTTGCTTGCTTAAATTTTTTAAATAAGTTTTCTTTTATAACCACATAAATGAATAGTAAGGTAGGTACTTTGGGAAATGGAATTAATACTTTCAGGCCAGTAATCTCTCAACTATTATAAGGCAGCAATTTGCCAAGGATTACACATTATAGAAATTCAAAAAGGCATCGAATAGTTCCCAAAGACTTAATTCTTCTGGGAAAGAGAGGAAGAAAATCTTAACTCAAAAATGACTCTATCAGGCCTGTGCTAGGCTTTCTTCACATCTATTAATGTCTATTAATGTCTTTTCATGGTTCATTTCTAGACTAGTTATAATATCATTATTTTTGTCAGAAGAAATGCAGTTTAAGATTAGATAATGAAGCTCATAGCCAATAAATATAAAAATATTTTTTATATTTGAATTATATTTAAATTTGAAAATCACAGTAAGTTAAGAAAAGGTACTTATCTTCCATCTTAATGCATGGTGATGTGCTGGATTTTCATCTTTTGTAACTCTGCAGTGATCGTTAGAACAAATTGGTTGTACCTGGTTTCACTGTGCCAAATATCTTCTATGTTTATTTTCTTTAGTTCTTCTAACAAACTCTTCCTACTTTTACCTGTATTTTAAAGTTGCAGAAACAGAGAGGGTAATGAATCTCTTTTTATTCAGTCTCTCTACCTTGTAGTCAAAAGAAAATGTGATTTTTGTGTCTTCTAGGTCAGGCGTTTCAGTGGCTTCTTCCTACAAGGACTTATGTGACCTGACCCCTGACACTCCCCAACTCAGCTCTGAGGCCACCTTTGTCCACTGGGGCTTCTTCTTTCATAGAGGCTCCTCTCCCCACACATACTCTGTTCACCCTCTTTGCCAGGGTAGCACATTTTTCCCTCAGTCCTTAGAGCATTGACCTAGAAACTTTCTCTAGTCAATGTGGGCTCAAATTCCATTGAACGAGATGATGTACTTTCTTTCTTCATCATCCTGAGAGTCAAGTACATTTTTCAACACTTAAGAGGCATATAACACTGAAGTAAGGGAGAAAGGAAAAGATAAGAACAATATATAATTTTGCCTGACTCCAAAACTCTTAATAGTGAGATAGAAAAAATATCTCTGCAGCAGATAAATCTATCTGGAATTCTTAATTTTAAACCTAGGGATCTCCATTTCAAAGACACTAAAGCTGTCTGCACTAATGGAGAAGCAGAGAAGGTTTTGGGAGAATTTCTAGAACTGGATGATGAGACGTTAGCATGAGTTTTATTAGCTGGTATCCTTAAAGAAGGTGGAGAAAGTTTATGGAGTTAGTAAAAGTTTGATATCCTGTCTCTACCAGGTAAGGTGAGGGAAGTTTGGCTGATTGGTAAGACAATGGGGTGCCTCAATGGCTTAATCTACATTTGTCTCTATATATTTGAAAGAAAATGAGGACTTCAAGATCACAAGTGAGTATCCTTCCAGATACCAGGAAACTTTCAATATGGTAAAATAAAAATGTGGCTCGATACAGGCTGAGACAGAATAGAAATGTCTGCATGGGGTGACCAGGCAGATGGTCTTCAATGTGGCTTTTGCAAGAAAGGTCCCAGAGGGGAGCTAAGTATACTTAACTGCTTGTCCATGTGGCCCAGGAGGACATGGTGGGAACACTGAGAGTTTATGATTGGAAGAAGGCTCCCAGGCCTGGCACAGAAATTCGGCACAGATGCAAGCTCGGCTACATAGACCAGAGACCAGATGGTAGACACATCTCCCTCCATGGGTTTCCACCTAGGGAAGGGTGAGCAGCTTACTGCCATTCATGGAAATGAGCACAGTCATGATGTTATGAATACTGCCTGGTGGATTGGTGCGACATCACAGAGACGTAAGGGCCAGAGGATCAATACCAAGCATATTCCACTTGCCCCATGCCAACCAGGCAAAGGAGGACTCTTCTTGGTTGCATGGAGACCTATGACCAGGTTTTTCTGGATATAACTGGAAAAAAATTCTGCTTTTTAGGAAAACTTAAGTCTCAAGCAGAAATGATGTATACTGAAAGGAAAATTTAAAAAATAAGGTTTGCACATATGTGTTAATGCTTGGTGAAATGTTGGACCTTCTAAAACCTTTCTATTTTTTAAGCATATTTTATAATAACAAAATGATGATGCAGTGTAGGTTGGTAAAGATATTACAGCAGGTAGGGCACTTGTATTATTGAATGTACTCAACTCAGATTTGATCTACACAGCATCCCATATGGTCCCCCGAGCATTTCCAGGAGTGATTTCTGAATGCAGAGCAAGGTATAATCCATGATTCTTGTCAATTGTGGTCCCCAAAATACACTCCCAAAATCCAAAATAAAACAAAAAAGAAACAAAACAAAACAAAACAAAAAAAACTCCATGTGGCTAGGACACTCTGCCCTTCTCCAAGTCCCAAAGGAAATGTATTTTGACTTAGATCCCAAGAATCAGTAAATCTTAGGGTAGTGATTGCCTTCTCCTATTATACCAATAAGACAATGGGAACTGCATAATTCATGTGCAGGAAGTTATTCAGCTCTGCAAAGTAAATTGCTCACAGAAAAGGAGAAAAACCACTTTTTATTATTTTCCATATAACCTGGTATTATTGCACTGAAGATAAACTGCCTCAGATTCCAATTTACCAAACCAGAATACTCTAATAAAAGCAAGATCTGTCAGGTGGCCAGATTTAGCCTTTTCATTACTTTGAATCTCTGGCAAATACAAAAAGTCTCTAATATAGTAATATTTTCATTTCACATTCTGTTCTGAACTGTAACCAGGAAAAAGTACAAGACTTCTAGCTCCAGTTTTGCCTTTTGGAACGTTGTCTGTTTGGTTGTTTAATCAGTGATTAAAAAAAATGTTTCCACAAAACATAACTGACCTTTTAAGAGTACAGTCAAGATTTCTGTTATTTCTGTTGAATTTTCTTTGAACATATCTATGCTCATTTAAGGAGTAAGATATTTTCTGAAGTTTTATAAAGCCAGACACATTAATTTTTTATATCAGAGAATTGACTTGTGTCATTTACTTGAATACTTTGTATAATGAGCACTTACTATTAAAAGATACTAAGTTTTTCTCATTTTTATCCTCTTTTCCCATCAAGAATTGGTTTTATTCTGTATTTCAGAATGACTTAGCTTCTCTTTAATTTTAAATTGAACTCTTTAGCATTATCTCTTCTTTCTGGAGGAAAGGAGTTGTCTGAATTAGTTTTAGCCAACACTAAAGGATTAGTTCTTTATTTTAGAATAGTCTGAGTAGCCTTCTCTCTTCAGTGGGCAATGAGGGAACACCATTAATAAATGATAAGGGAGACTTAAGCTTCCAGTTCAGTGAATATTTCATATTCAAACAGTTCCATCCTGAGTCTGAGTCATTTGCCTTGAGAATCTCAATTGCTCAAGATAATGGGACAGTTTCCAAACAGTTACTGTACAGATGTACTGTCAGATAGAACATGTTGTCCCTTATAGATTGATATGTATCTTTCACTCATCTGAATAACTGAAGAACACCTACTGTAGAAAAATCAAAATCAAAATTACTCTGCTAAGTTATGCCTGGTTTGGTCCCTGATGAAGGGAATTGATAGTCAATTTCAACTGAGATTAATTTAGAAGAATTTTCATTTTTAATTTTCTGTTCTACTTTGCACGTACTTATTTTCTACTTAAAATACTGAGTAAAGCAATTGGAGTAGATCAAATATTGCTCTTAATGAAGCTAATGATTGCTGCATTGTTAAGAATGTATTTTAAAAATGACAGAGGTAAACTGGAATATGCTTTTTTTTTGTTTTGTTTTGTTTTTTGTTTTTGGGCCACACACAGCGATGCTCAAGGGTCACTCCTGGCTATACGCTCAGAAATCACCCCAGGCTTGTGGGCCACATGGAATGCCGGGGATTGAACCGAGGTCTGTCGTCAGCCTAATGCAAGGCAAATGCCCTACAGCTGTGCTATGCTCTGCCCCCTGGAATACCATTTTATAGAAGATTATATACTAATATTAGTAGTAATGCTGGATAAAATTAAAATTGTCCTTGAAATTCATTGTTATCTCAAATTTCCTTCAGTCCAGATTATCCTCCCTGTATTTTTGCCTATGTATCTATTGCCTTAATATCCACATAGAAATATAGTTTACCATTCAATCTGCCTTTGAAAATCAGACTTTCTAAATCTGTTCCATATCTTTTCATACTTTCCAATGATAACTACATCCTATTCCTAGGTGCTCAGCACAAAACACTTGAATCTTTTATTTCTATTTATCTTTCTGGAACTTAGTACTTAATTTTGAGTCTAATTCTATTTTTTTTCTCTTTCCTTCAAGTCAAGTCAAAATGTAAAACATAGATCTACAATCGATATGGAGGTATATAGCACATTATTTTCCCAAGTGTTTTTTGTAAATCTTTTTATTAAAGTCTCATCACTTCCAGTTCTGTTAATTACTCTTTTAATGCATACATACATACATCCCCCAACCCCCAGAATTTCCACTTCCCATTACCTATGTCCTGGGGGCTTCTTCCCATCAATGTCCTACCACATAATTTTCTAAATCATGCCCTTTTTATGATTATTGTACAGGTTTTGGTCATGCAGCCTTTATTTTCTATTTAGGATTTGATTTACACTCAAGTAACACTGGTAGTGCAAGAGTCTCATTGTTTTCCTGCTCCAACTCTTTAAACCCTTTAGTCTAGTTTTAACACTGAGTGTGGCATGATGCCTTTCAAAGACCTCAAATCATGTGATGCACTATTTCAAACAATCTAGTGCTTCCTTGGTTCTCTTAACATTTTTCCAATGAGCTGCAAGAGTCCACATTTAGAGAGGGGTGACAATGAGGAAGAAAGGCTTGGATTTTGCTATCAGGTTCTGAAAAACATGAAATGTCAGTGTAAAATCAATTGCTGAGAAGTTCAGGGGAGGGCCATGGAAAAAATTGGAAGGGATTGGACTCAGATTCTGCCAGAGAATATAGCAACAAATGCCAGTGTGAAGTGTGCAAAAGAAGCAGGCACTGTTTATTCTGTTCAAAGGAAAAGTTGGACTGAATTAAGTCTTGGAAGAAGTCATGTTTTATGTTGAATATTGATGATGTACAAACCAAAGAATCAAAAATATTCTTTAGAGAAGAGAATTCATTTCATTTGGAGTCCAAATAGAAAATGCAAATTTCTCTGAATAATGGTCTTCTGTTCAAGCTTCAGAAGATATCTTCAGGAGCTTCTAATTTTTGGACCAATTTAAATTTTGTCCCTTATTCATCCACATACTCAGCTGAACACTGTACCTGCATTGCATAAAACCACATTGCATAAGTACTTAGGAAAATGCCATCTTACTGGTAGGTGCAATTAAGTTCAAAGGAATATTTTTGTGTTAAGATTCTTGAATAAAAACACATTAAAAACTTCTTAAAAATAAAATTATATTGTAAATATAAGTTAGACTTTATACATATTTATAAGGACATTGGTACTTGAAAATATTATTTTTCCTTTTATGTTCAAATACTTTTGTACATTAAAGGAAAATTTATTTTTATTTTTTTCATTAGAAAACTACTTTGTATGAAAGTTAATCAAGTAATGATTTTCCACAAAGTCTGACATTAGGTTCTTTAAAATTATGTATATGATGTTCACTATAGCATAAATACTTTCATTAAAATAAATTCTGTTAAAATAAATTTTTGTTAAAAAATTAGTTAAATGTGGTCCATCCATATAGGACTCTTGCACTCTTGCATGGTGGCTCTCTGCACCCTGGTGGATCCCAGTCCTGAAAACTACCCTCAACTTAGCTCCAACCTCTACCTTTAGTGGAGCTTTTCCCACCTGAGACTTGTCCTGGGGTTAGGGAGGCTGGAATGGGGAAATCAGAGGCCCATGTACTATGCTCACACACTTTTCTCAGAGGGACATTCATTGAGAACCCTTCACTTGATAAGATCACCTGGAAAGGCTAGCTAGATGGCAGAGCCCAGAGCTGCCCTCTCCATCCCCATTAGCTTTTACCTTTGGGCACCCTGGGACACACTGTGTTTGTGTGAGTGTGTGTGTGTGTGTGTGTGTGTGTGTGTGTGTGTGTTTGCTGTTACACGGATTGGATCTGAGATTTTAGGACTCAGCTACCAAGAAAGCTGTCTTGAATACCTCTTCCTCTTTTAAAAATGGTTTTGGTACAATGAAAAAATGCCCTCTGCATGCCTATATTCATTGCAGCTCTACTTATAGTAGCCAGATGCCTGACAACAAATGAGTGGCTGAAGAAATTGTGGTACATATACACAGTGGAATACTATACAGCTTTCAGGAAAAATTAAGTCATGAAATTTTCCTATACATTGATGGACATGAAAACTATTATGCTGAAATGAAATAAGAGAGAGAGAAAATAGTTTCACTCATCTGTGGAATTTAAGAAAAATAAGACAATTTGGTAATAATACCCAGAGACAACAGAGATAAGGTTTGGAAGGACCAGCCCATGATAAAGATTATCATAAAGATTGGTGAGTGCAGATAGAGAAATAATACACCAACAACTATCATGATAATGGTAGTGAGTGAGAGAAATAGAATGCCTATCTTGAAGATAGGCAGGGGATGGGAGAGGAGGTAGATGGGGGATATTATTGCACTGGTGACAATAAGGGGGTGTATTGTTTTACGACTGAAACCCAACTACAAGCATGTTTGTAACATGGTGTCTAATAAAGATATTTAAAAAATAGTTAAATGTTAAATCACTTAATTGTTATTTAATCTACTTTGTACATTTTATATTTAAAAAGGAAAAAATTAATTTCCTATATGTTAGTAAATAAAAATTGATTTGATAATTGTAGTGTCAGTGACTGATCTAGATAGTTATATAAGCACAGTGGTAGATATGCCTTCTCATATTTAACTCTATATAAAAGATTTTAGGTGTTTTTAAAATATGGAAAACTCTTAATCTGAGCATGATTTCCTTTGAGAAAACTTGAATTGGTATTAACTTTTTTCAACTAAGTTGTGTAATTTATTCATTAAACATAATTTTCTAATTCTAAAGATTCCTATAACACTCTTATTTTGACATATTATTTTTGCTATGTAAAATAGAAAACAGGTAAAGTAATGAAAGAATAATGCAAGTTTCTGAAAAGATTTTATTGGAGTTATTAAATTAGAATTTGTTAATAAAATAATTTATATGAGCTAATTTACAGGTTCAGTTGCCTAAACCACTAGTTTAAGTAGCAATCAAATTATATCTCTATTTTATTAATATAGTAAACTAATTATAAACTAGGTATAATTGCCTTTCTAAAATGTAACTGCGTTTGTGTTGGACATTATGACAGAGAGAAATATAGTTGAGTACTAGTGAGTGGAGGTGGATCATATCCTTGAACTTTCTAACGATGGGCTTGAAATACATGCGAGATCTCTCTCCTTGTCTGTTTGAAGTGTCACTGGTCAATGTTTATAGTTGTTCAGTTGTTTATAGTTCTGGCCTTTCTCTCTTTCCATGCACTTGTGATTAGGTAGGCATTCTGTTTCATGTTGGCCATTAGACTGAGGGTAGAAGTGCTGCTATGTGAACCTCACTTTCTTATGGAGCCAGATGATTAAGGACATCAGAATCCTAATCAACAACTAGGTTACAATCCATAAATACTTTGCAAGCAACTTTTCTATTTGACTTTTGATTTCCAAATAAAACAGCTAATGACCCGAAGTAGCACCTGGCAACAAATATCTGCAAACCTATTCTTTTAAGACCAGTGTGTACCTTGGACTAACTATATTGGTGAAAGGCTGGGAAACTCCCAAGATGTCCAAACCAGAGGAAGAAGTAATGAAACCAGAATCTATGTGCAAAGATCCACATAACTGTACTTTGGAAAAACACAGGTACAAAAAGCTTTTTGTTTTGCATAAAACAGCAACAACAGCAAAACCAAAACCATTTTATTTCCACTTATGTAATCACTTCCTGCTGATTTATGGGGTAGAAAAAAGTATGTTCTTTTCTAATAACCAAGTTTCCTTATAAGATTCAACTTTTTTTTCTACAGTCTTGTTAGAAGACTTTAAATTCAAATTCTTTAAAATTTAAATTCTTTAAAGTTCTAGGTCTCCTTAATACTTTAAGATCTGGATTAGGGTTTCTCTAGGTTTTGATCTATTAATTCACTTCCTAGAGACCTTACCTAGACCAGAAAATAAGTGCCATGTGGGATCTGACATTCAGATAAAATCACTACATGTGTTAGTTTGAAGGTAATTATTGAAGTAAACACAGTTGACATTATTCTACTGTGCCAGGTGCAGAATATATGTATGTACTAACGTGTATGTCTTGGGAGCAGAAATGTGCCTTTGGTGTATTACAAAGTCTGTAAAGAAAAATACTTGATATTTACATACTGAAAGCTTAAAAAAAACTTACGCTTCTTTATGAAGTTTTAGCAAAGCCTGGATTTGTAAGCACTAGTGAATTCTTTCTGTGGTTCTGAAAGAAAATATGACCTCTATTTATTTTTAAAAATGAGTAAAATAAATCAATGTACAGGTATACAGATGATCTAGCTATATGTGTGATATGTCTGATAGTCTAAATGCCAGTAAGAATTTTTTTGTTTTGTTTTGTTTTTGGGCCACACCCTGCAGTTCTTAGGGATAACTCCTGACTCTGCAGTCAGGAATTATTCCTGAATATGCTTAGGGGACCATATGGGCTGCCAAGGAAGAACCCAGGTTGACTGTGTGCAAGGCAAATGACCTTCCTATTGTCCTATTGCTCTAGCCAAGCCAGTAAGAATTTTGTAAACTGAAGATCTGCGATAGTTTCATACTACTAAGTATTCCCTCAAACAGAAATACTTTCAATGATTGAGTATGGACAGCATAACTAGAAGGGTTACATATGAATCCCAGCCTTAAAAATCCCAGAACTCACTATCTAGTATGGGGTTGTGGAAGACTTAGAAAATATCCCAAGTCTCAGTTTCTTTATAAAGTTGTAGAATATTAACTTTATAGAATTATTGTGGCTTAAATGATGTAGCTTATTTGATTAATGCTTAACACAATTTTTCTTTTATTGTGCAACTGTCTAAAACATACAATATCATATTCATCTTGTATATAAGTAACATCCTATGGGAAGCTATAGACCAGAGAGCTATAGAACCTACATAGATTTCCTTTTGTTCTTAAAGCACTTTTGCTATTGCACTCACTGACTCTGAATTTTCACACGTTTGTTATGTGTCATTGGCCTCTTGGTTTTCATGCTATTATCCATCCCACTGAAATCTTCTCTAGTGTGTTCCATGAAATGACATGAGCTTGGCCAGATTCCTGGGGCAGTCTCAATTGTGTGATTGCAGTTGGGGGTCAATTGAAAATTCATAGCATAATCTGGTCACACTCTTTGATTTGCCATGCTACTGTTTACCTGTCTCCTCCCCTCACAGATTTTGTGGACTGATTAGATAGTAAGTTTTCTCATTTGATTAGACACTACTTTCAAGCTTTCCTCTTCATCTCCAAGTGCTACAGTTTTGATCATATATTGGTATTGATAGTTGGCAGAGAGAAAGAGGCATCAGATATACATCTTCCTTATTTTGGCTTCCACTTCAAAATCTGCCACTTTACAAAATGTCTATGCCTCATTCTCTCATGGACAGAGGAGCAACTAGCTGTTAAAGGAGTAGGGTAACTTTAAGATGCTTAGACACCAAATATCATAATTGAATGTGGCTAAAGGAAATTCTAGGCTTTCTGGCAGATGGCTGAAGAAATGAGAAGCTAAGAATAGTCCCGCACTCCCAGTGACCTTGACCAATGCTTTCCCTTCAGGTACAAAAATGCTTAAAATGATGTGTCTTCTGGAATCCTTTCAAATTATGTATCTTCTGGAATTATTTCAAAAATGTATTTATAAAGCCTTAATCTCATAGAAGAGCCACAGTGTAATAGTAAGAGTACTTTCTGTAAAATCATCTAAGAGACTTTTCTTCTTCTTCTTTTTTTTTTTTTTGTCTAATCAGAGCCATTTGATGTCCTATCAGTTGTAAGGAGTCACCAACTAATCTTGTCATTTGATACTAAGGATTTGGACACTGCTGCCTGATTTAACAGGATTGTAAATAGATCTGCAATCTCTTAATGAGTATTTTATATCAGTGTTACTTTTTTAGTTTTGGTCAATTAGAAATTTCTTTTGTTACTTGCTCATACAAAGTAGCAGTTATCGAATATGAATATTAATTATGACTAACTCAAGGTTATTTCATTCAGACTCAATGAGAATTGTTCTGATATAGAAGCACTAGAGCAAACTAGAACTGTCTTTCCATGCAGTCTTTTAGAAATAGCCAACCTGGAAAAGAGATTGCATGTGTTTTCAGTTGGAAAATTCTATCATTTAAAACTCATTTTTCTGACTTAAATGCATATTAAATAGTGTCACAAATAGCAGGTTAACGACTTAACCCTGAAATACTTATAACACCTATCATATATTTCTTCTGTGGTCTGGGAGAACATGGGTCATAATCATAGCTTCTGAAAGGCAATTTCCATATTTGTGCTCAGGAGTAACCCCTAGTGGTACTGAAGGGATTATGTGGCCCCTTATACTCTGTTTCTTAAAACAAATGTCACAATTTAGAATTCTCAGATTACTCTGCCTTTTAAAAAAACTAATAATGCCATTTCAAACTATGCTAAGAATCAAAGTTTAGAAAAGAGTTATAAGACTTGGATTTGGCAGTGTGGTGCAAGATTCATGCTGCTTTTAATGATCACCTTTCTTTGTTTGTGGTGTAATTTTATAGTGGGTTTTATTTTATTCAATAATAAAAATGAACTATTGACACATATAAACAAATCACAAAATAATTATTTTAAAAGAATGTGGACAAAGAAAGAGGATATACTGCATGATTATATTTATTAAAATGTATGTAAAAATAAAAACTGTAGTGATAGAAAATAGATAAGTGGTTGTCTGGGGATGATTTGAAGGAGAAAGATGCAGAAGAGGCTTTTTTAAAGGGGTTTATGGAAATCCTCTTTAATATGGTGATGAATTCTTAAGTATTTGTATGTTTAAAACTTTTAAATAGAATTTCAGTGCAATTATACTACGAAAGCTATAAAGAAACAAAGACAAATGATCACAATATACTTTTAAACAAGTAGATAAAATCTTATATTTAAATCAAATCACTTATACTTCTTTAAATTAGAATTGAAATTAATTATACTAACAACAATACTTATTTAGTTAAATGACCTGAATATCATAATATTATAATATTGGGGTCAGAGCGATGACAAAGCTCATAGGTCATTTGAGTTGCATATGGCTAATTTGGGTTTGATCACTGGCATCCCATATGGCCCCATGAGTCTCTCAGGAGTAATTTCTGAGCACGGATCCAAAAGTAACCCTTCAGCACAGCCGGGGTATGGCCCAAATATAAAAAAAAAGAAAAGAAAAACATAAGATAATGATCACTTTTCTTATCAACTGAATAACTTGGAAAATAGAGGGTAATTAGGAAAAGGTTATATCATGAGAAACCATTTTCCATGAGTCTCTTGCATTTACTCATGACTTTGAGAGTTAGGCACTGTTTTCACTCTCAACTCTTTTCAATATTTGTGTAGTCAATAGTTGTGGTTGATGCGGATAGTTTTTCCCTTAAAGCAAAAAGCAGGCATGACTGCCAGTTCTGGTGGAACAAAGGCTACACTTCCTTATAGCCCATTATTATGGTTCATTAACCTTAGTGTTCTGAGCACAGTGCACCAAGTGTACGAATGTTTGAGTCCCCTTTATCCTATGAATTGGAACTTGAGGAGCAGTGCAAATGCTGACATTCTGGCTCTGCATTGTCATATCAGAAATTGTCCTTTGCTTCTGAACCAGGAGTCACATATTTTCCCACAAACACGGAACTAATCGGCTGAGAAACAGTACAGTGGGTAGTGTGTTGGGTATGATCTCTAGAACTACATATAATTCACTGACCCTGTCAGAAGTGATCCCTGGGCACAGAACCAGGAATAAACCTTGAGCAGTGCTGGGAGTGGCCAAAGAGCAACAAGAACAAAAGAATAGGATAAAGTTCAATTCCTTTCTAAATCCCTGAAAAACAAATGAAAAAAAACTCCAAACGAATAATCTTGATCTTCTAAAATTTGGAATTTATTTAAATTTTGCTTTCGTAGATAAGAGTTTAATCAGTTGTCCCCACCAATTTATTTATCCAACTTCAATATTAGTAGCGCCTATTAATTTTGTTTTTTTGGGGGGGGGGCACACCTGATGACTCTCAGTCATATTCCTGGCTCTGGACTCAGAAATTGCTCCTGGCAGGCTCGAGGGAACATATGGGGTGCCAGAGACAGTACCAGGTTGGTCTCAGGCTGGCTGCATGCAAGGCAAATGCCCCACCTACTGAGCTATCGCCCTGGCCCCAGTAGTGCCTATTTTTATGGACTAGTTGGAGAGTTAAATAAAACCAATGTCAGACAATGTGCAAGTTTTGATAAATTGTTTTATGTAATCTAGTCAATATTAAAATTTCTATTGTGTTGTTCACTGACATGTTAGCAATAAATCTAATCTATTAAGAGAAGACCTGAGACATACTTTTGAAGTTAGAAAAGTGAGACAGGATGTTTTGTCTCTTGGTTTGAGTTAGGAAAAGGAGATCAAGTAATATTAGAATATCCTGATTTCAAGTCTCAGGTACTTCAGAAAGAAATCACAGTTTATGCATTGAAATACATAGCTGTTTATATCTATAAAATATTATATTAAATCATATTATATTGTATTATATTGACTATTCATAACTTAAATCACTCAGTTATATATGTTAAACATTTTTTGGAAAAAACCAGAAATGAATATTTATGAAAACTTATGTACATGAATATCTTTCTTAGTTTTGGGGGAGCCTCTCTCAGCAATGTTCAGGGACTTAAGTCTGGTAATATTTTGCCCAGAGATAAAGGCCTCTAATTCTTCCTGGCAGTGTTTAGGGCACCATGTGCTGCTGGGAATCAAACATATTGATCAAATATAAAAGATATTCCCAGGAACAGGGAAGATAGTACCTGTGGTGAATAAATGGCTAAACCTCGGCATAGACCTAAGCTCAAACTCCCACAGCACTTGCCTCTCCAGCATCATTAGTATAAGCCCAACTGAGCTTGCAGGGTGGACTTCAGGCCTCAAACACTTCTGGGTGTGGCCACTATTATTTTTTTTAATGGTAATTGTAGCTATTGAAAATAGCTGAACTGGATTGCTTCAACCCCCAGAAGTAAACTCAGTAAGCAGACACCCTTCTTGGTGTTCTTCTTTACCTAACATTTGCTTGGCTGTAAGATGTTACCTACTTTCCAACTTTGATATGGATATGGAGGGAGAGGACAGTGGGTTCTGAGAGCCAGGTAGGACTGGGGCAGACATGACCAAGTTCAGGGAGGCTGGGTTCTTCTCCATTTGTGAATTTTTTGTCAAATACACTCAAAAGACAAGAAATAATAGAAAATAATAGAAAAATTATTATATATAATATATATAACATATAATATGTTATATATATTATTATAATATTAAATATTATTAGAAAATATTTCTATGTTCTAAATAATATTTAAATCATGCTAAATAAATATATATTTAAAATAATAGAAAATATCAGTTCTGCATTTTCTCCAAAGACCCCTATCTTCTTGACATTAAGATTAAATTAGATTATTAGCTGTTTCTGGTTCAGGAATAGATAGTGGTTGTCTAACACAACCACTGAGTAAAGCACAGAGTGTGTTACCCCAAACCAGACCAAGTACTCTTTTCTCTCAGGCAACCAAAAGAGAAAAGAGATTAAGTCATTTTTTGATAACTTAAATATTTTTTGGAATAATCCTGATTTCATAGAAATTTTCATGTCATATTTTATCTGAATCATCTGACTTCCTCGTTGAAATAGTCTAGTAAGATAGCTTTATCTTATTGCTTACAATTAAGAAGCTAGAACTTAATTTTTTTAAGTTGCATCATACTTAAGATTGATCAAAAACTATGTTAATGTTTAATTTTTTTTATCTGAAAAACACTCAGAATTAAGAAATAAATCCAGGTCACCACACACAGAGCATTTCTAGATAGCATAAGGATTCTTCCCTGGACCTCAGTGACTTTCCTCATGTAACATGTTGCTCCCATGTTAGAAAGTTGAGTAAGCCTGTATCTGCTGCAGGCACCTTGCATCTCAGCATCTCTAGTGGGGAATAAATCCCTCATGAGAGAAAAAAGGGGTTACACAAGTGGCCAAATATGAAATATGCAATAATGAAACCACACAGAGTATGTGGGGTCAACACATCTTCTGGCAGGAGTGCGACAAGTTTAATCTTTAAACGGGGTGGGGGGACTTTATAAGGCTAAAACCAGTCTTAGGCATCATAGAGAATGTTTACAATCACAAAGCAAAGTTTAACAGTAAACAATACTTGAGCTATGGGTGTGAGCCATAAGGATTCTGAGTTACAAAAGAGAAGGCTATAACTCAAGGTATCGATTCTTTGCAGGTTTACTTCAAAAGCAAAATCAGGGATTATTAGGAAGTAGACAATATCTAGGAACATGTTCTTCACTGAACTGGGCTCTATTGTTTTAGAGGTCAAGTAAAAGAAAGAGCCAAATCCCCTAAGATGTGGTTCCCTTTTTCTGAGAAGAGTCAGTAGTTCAGGATCTGTATTCTGGCTATGCCCTTAATTACCAGAAACTGAAGCTGCAAGGACATATTTGAAAAAGAGAAAAAATATTGTCTCTACTTTTAGGTGCTAAATATTATTCAGAAAATGGTTCTCATAGTAATCTTTGGTGCTGGAATTTCTGAGCCAAATTATTTGATAAAGGTCATAATTTTGCCTGAGACTTTACAAAGGAGAGCCAAATAATGACAGGAAATGTAACACCAAGCACAGATTTTTCTTTTCAGGAATTCCTCAACTATCCACGCAAGGGGAAAAGGCATCCACAGTGGGCCTTTTGAGGAACCCTGTGGGGTTATTTCAGTGGGTTGAGCTCCCCTAAAAGTTTATGTATGCTGTGGCATGTATCTGCGAGTGGTTTGGTTTCCTCAGATCAGTGATGATCCTGACAGAAACACTGAACTCATTTTGGGTGAGGGGAAGGTAATGAATGTCTCAAAGGTACCACAGGGACTTTTCATTCCAATCGGCATGGAATGTGAATGTACTGATACTGAAAGCCTTTAAATTCTGTCCACACACTTGACTTCACAGACCCATTTACTCACTCAAGCTAGATAAATAGATGTTACCAAAATATGGAGCTTTACAAGAATTAGTTCCAAGGAAACAGAGAAGAGAATGACTTAGGAACCCTTGAGTGAATATAATAGAAGGCCACAAGTAGTACCTGACCCAGGCCTCACATTCAATCCACAGATAGGCCAGGTGAGAATCTCCCATGGGTCATGCTCCCTCTTGGTGATATGTGAAGGG
>PVKC010015651.1:0-21322 GCA_004027635.1 Crocidura indochinensis
GAATGTACCAACATATATACATAAATGAATTTTCTTTTTGGTTCTTGGGTCATACCCAGCAGCGCTCAGGGGTTACTTCTGGCTCTATGCTCAGAAATCGCTCCTGGCAGTCTCAGTGAACTATATGGGATGTTGGCATTCGAAGCACTGTCTTTCTGCATGCAAGGCAAATGCCTTACCTTCATGCTATCTCTCTAGCCCCATAAGTAATATTTTATGGTGAAACTAGTACAACTAGTAAGGATTCTAAAACTTATATTATCATTCTGAATCTATGGTATGTACATATATTATTTTAGATTTACTTTTGATTTAATTATTTTAGGTTTATATTGGGCTATCCATTAAAATAAATTCACAAATATTTGCAAAGCATGTAAAGGTGTTTTCAATATTTGAGCCATTATTAATATATTCAACAATAAAAATCTAAAACAATGAAGACCCAAATAATTATGAACTAACATTTAGAAAATGGAATAATTTGGAGTAATGATTTTTGAAATAAGAAAATTTGGAGTAAAAAATATGGAGTAACAAAATACATAAGCATGATAAATTGGTATCTTATACAGTAATGATGTCACCAAACATCAGGAAAATATATATTAGAATTACAAGGACATACTTACTAAGTAGGACTAGTAAAAAACAGTATAAGTTAAGTGTAGGTAAGTAAAAAAACATAAGGCATCCCTTCTTCACTATGGTTGGGAAAGCAAATATAATAGCTATAGAAAAAAGCATGAAGTTGCTAAATAAATATATTACTGTATGGTAGTTCCAATTTTACTATATAGTGAAAGGAAATAAAATTACTATCTCAAAGAGAGAAATTTTTTGTGTATAGAATATCTTGTTCATTGGATCAATATTCATAATGTCCAGAAATATAAAAACAACTAACGTGGCTCTCAATGGATACATACGTAAAGAAAAACTTATGTGCATACATATATGCACATACTAAATAATTGCTCAAGCTTTAAAATGGAGAATATTTCATACTTTGGTACAATATGTATTAATTTTGAGGATATAATAATTAATAAAAATAAGTCAGCTACATAAAAACAAATATTGCACAAATTCAATTACATATTGAAGATATCCATCCCTGAGTAATAGTGAATGATGATTAGCAGAGATAGGAACCTGGTAGAGGGGAGAGAAGATTTAAACTAATAGATCAGTTGTGATCTGAATTCTAGAGGATCGTGAAATCATGAGGAATTATGTTTTAATTGGTATTGAATTTCCATTTTTTGAGATGAAAAGAATTCTGAATATGTTGGTGACAGCTGTACAAAATGTATTCAAAATCACTATATTGATTAATATTAATATAATTAACAATAATAATTTCTATAATAATCAAAATAATACAATCTTATTATATCAATAATTAAAATATATTGATTATTCAAAATCACTATATAGATTAATGTAATCAAAAGCACTATAATATATCTCTATTTGGTCAGAGACAATTTTATGTTTCAGTACAATTAAATCTTTGGGGACATATTCTTTATGTTATTATCAATAGTACTATCCCTTGCTTTGGGTAAACTGAGTCAATACTTTACTCAGTACTTTTCTATCTTTGTGTGCTTATATATTTAACTTTGTATATCTAAAGTATACTTAAAATTCCATAGGTCTTTTACCACTGAATGCTGCTAATGTTTCAGGAGTAGTCTAAAGTCATCTACAAGACACTTAGCAGGGTAGTACTATTACAGCTATAAATAACCATATCATTCATAATTGATCTTTTTAATGCTTGATGCAATGTTTTATGCATACTAAATACTTGATCTATGCTCACAATCATTTATTTAGCAAATGTGCAATGCATAACTCCTGTATGCCAGACTAAATTCCACAGCTGGGGAAAGAGCTATGAATAGAGTAAGAACATCATGTGGAGGATACAGACAGCAGCACGTTTCAGAATTCAATAATGAACTCTCATTTAATCAACACATGTGTGCTGGGAGGTAAAGCAACATAAGAGTTTTAGGAAATGTCAGAGAATAAGTATTGGTATTCATACAAGAGGTCATGGAACGTCTGCTTCAGGAGTTGATATTTGATCCTGAAAACTAAAGTCAGTAGGGATATGACCACTCTAAATATGTGATGGTAAAGATCTTCCAGCAAAGGCAAAATCATTAAATGCAAACAACTCATCAAGGAAGATCCCAGTGCATTATTTGAGAAATTAAAAAGGGTCAAAGTGACTAAGCACCCATGTAGGTCTGAAAGCTCAGAAAAGATGTTTTAAACTGTCATTGGAAAGAAAGAAAATGAAGTCATTTTGATTACAAATATAGACATGATGGACTGGGTAGGGAGACAGTAGGCAGGCAATTCCCTTGAATGCAGCCAACCTATGTTTGATTCTTAGCACCCCATATGCCCTTTCTCTCACCTTCCCAGGAGTGATCATTCAGTGAACTGTTAGCAGTATGCATTGTATATAAGTAGTTATGACCCAAATTCCAGTCCCCAAATTTAGTGATGAAACCTAAAGCTTTCATCATGAGTTAAAGAAATATATGAAAAGATAAAACCCAAGAAAACATAGTTTTTCTAGGATCTTTGTCTTACGGGAAGCAAAAGTTCCGGATAAAAATATTTGGGATAATTATTAATTTAAGACTTCGTTTATTTTTTGGCTTGTTTGTTTGTTTGGTTTTGGCTTTTGGCTTTTAGCAGCACTTAGAGTTTACTCCTGGCTCTGTGCTCAGAAATTCCTTCTGGTAAGCTGCCAGATACCAGAGATGAAACCTGGGTCAGTCACATGCAAGACAAACGTCCTACTCTATGTGCTATAGTTCCAACCCCAGGATCAAGACATTTTTAAAGATGAATTTAGCAACAACTGTCTTTTAGAGTTGCCTACAAAAGGGAAAATAATCCAAGGTGCTCAAAAGAAAGGATGTGAAGATAGTTTTAAAAAAGAGGAGAGGAAATGTAATATCACATACCTTCTATACAGTCACATTGCATGCATTCAAAGAAACTGAAAAGAAGTTAGTGTATGTGGATTCAAGAGACAAAATTAAAAAAAAAAAAAAGAAATGAAGCATCGTCATGCCATTGGCTCCTCTTCACAGAACTCGATGAAAGTAGAAAGTAGCCCTAATGTTTCTGCTCAGTTTATTTTATTGCATAAATTTGGGGGAAAGTGGCATGTTTACTATTAGTATTTAATTCCAGGGTTCACTCCCAATGATTGTTGGCTGACTGTATCCTTTTGTTGAATGTTGACGCCTGAGGATATCTCTGTCTTAGCCATTGAAGGAAACATCAAACCACCTTGGCAACGTATAGGGGTTCCAAGGTTGCATCTGGCAAAATTCACGGTGTCAGTGTACTTAGGGTTAAACTGGGGTGACCATTTGTGCCCTGACCTTATTAAACTATCTCAGACTTTTCTGATCACTTAAAAAATTATAAATCAAAACATATACTGAAAAATTTAAAAACAAAACAAAACAAAAAACACACTGGCTAATCAAAATGTATTCTCGTGTTTTAAACATCACAGGCCAATTAATGTTTGTCTTTATATAATTAAATTAATTTCTAATTTTTGTTTAAAGTTATAGATCTCTGGGGCCCGGGAGATAGCATGGAGGTAAGGCGTTTGCCTTTCATGCAAAAAGTCATCGGTTCGAATCCCGGTGCCCCATATGGTCCCCCGTGCCTGCCAGGAGCAATTTCTGAGCATGGAGCCAGGAGTAACCCCTGAGCACTGCCGGGTGTGACCCAAAAACCAAAACCAAAAACAAAAACAAAAAAAATTATAGATCTCTTCAGAGAGAGCTTTTTTAAATATAGTGGGAATCTCTGCATTTAGAACCAAGTGGGAATATTATTAGTTCTATACTAGAAATATTATTAGTTCTATACTAAAAATATAATGATGTGTTTTCATATACATAAGGAAATTATATGTGTATTGAATCTAAGATCATATGCCAAATTAAAGCTTCACATGGCAGGCATAAATTGATTTGTGAAAAATAAATACTGTAATAATTGATTATAGCAAGATAATTGACCATTTGCATAGCATAACCTTGAAATCTATTGATACACACAAAGACTACAGAAACTATTCATGTGGCTCTTAGCAAAACTCAGAATTTAGGAAGTATTTGACCAACTGCACCTGACAATTACTAGGTTAAAGGAAAACCTTCATTCCAGGAACATTTACATACTTATACCTATAAGTGTTTACTTATGGCCAGTTTGTATCTAAGCATTATCTTCATATACAAAATATATTTAGCATTGGCTCCAACGTACTTGTTAATAAACAGAATCACATATATGTATGTGTACTTTTTTAGATTTTGGACAAATTTGACAAATTCAGCAGTGCTTGTAGAAAAACCAATACAGATGAAAAGGTAATGCATTTGATGACATTATTAATATCTACTTAGAAAGCTATGAAAATTAATAAAATTTCTCATTCTATGTATATTTTAAGAAACTTAATTATTGATCATAAAAGGTAATAATTAGACAGGGCCAGAAAGATAGCATGGAGGTAAGGCATTTGTGTTACTTCCAGAAGGACGGTGGTTCGAATCCTGGCATTCCATATGGTCCCCTTGGCCTGCCAGGGGCGATTTCTGAGAGTAGAGCCAGGCGTAACCCCTGAGCACTGCCCGGTGTAACCCAAAAAAGCCAAAAAAAAAAAAAAAAGATAAGAATTAGGATGGTGACAATTAAGAATGCTCATAGCTATATATTTTTTATCAGTATCAATCATTTGCATTTAGTTTTTTTCTCTTTGAAAAAAGTAAAACACATTTCTCAAAGATCTAATATCAATGAATATGGTATAACATGTATTACATACAGTTGTGTTCAATTTTATTCCCAGAGCCAATAGATTGTAGAATTGATAATGTTTTTCATAATACTCAAAAAAAAAGCTTTTAGTAAAACATGACTTTTATTATTTTTTGGAGTTCACACCTGATGATACTTGGGGTTATTTCTGGCTATGTGCTCAGAAATCGCTCCTGGCTAGGGGACCTTATGGAAACTCCTGGAGACAGAACCAAGGTTCATCGTTAATCTGTCTCAAACAAGGTAAAGGCTCTATTCTGTGCTATCGCTCTGAGCCCTAACTTATTTTTAATTAATTAAATCTATTAGCTTTTGAGACCACACTCTGTGGTGCTCTGGCTTACTCCTGGTTCTGTGCTCAGAAATCATTCCTAGTAAGGCATAGGGGAACTTATGTGTTGGTCCAGTCTTGACATGGCATTTTTATTTTACTGTTAAGTTTTAAAGATTCTTTAAAAGATGGTACCTGATATTAATATTTGATTTTTTCTGTATATAAAGGCATACCTAAAATTTGCTTTGTAAGATTCAGATGAAAACTACCTTAGACAAAGAAACTTGTCAGTTAACTCTATCTGACATCCCCCCAAAATCTAACTACTCAAATTTGCTACATTGACAGTTTTCTTATTTCTTTTTTTTTGTTTGTTTTGTTTTGTTTTGTTTTTGTGCCACACCCAGCGGTGCTCAGCGGTTACTCCTGGCTATCTGCTCAGAAATATCTCCTTGCAAGCACGGGGGACCATATGGGACACCAGGATTCGAACCAACCACCTTTGGTCCTGGATAGGCTGCTTGCAAGGCAAACGCCGCTGTACTATCTCTCTGAGCCCCTAGTTTTCTTATTTCTTAGTGAGACCAATAAAATGCTAAATGTTAATTGATATGGAATACAGTGTAATCTCAGTTCAAATTTTGTTTGCTCATCTTTAATTTATAATTTTTGGTATGCCTCAAGACAGACAGAACTGATATACAAATATCATGTGGACGAAGCCAGTGATTTGGCGCTAGAGGTAAGGTGTCTGCCTTGCAAGCTCTAGCTAAGGAAGAACCACTGTTTGATTCTCCCAGCCTCCCATATGGTCCCCCCAAGCCATGGGGCAATTTCTGAGCACTTAGCCAGGAGTGACCCCTGAGCATCAAACAGGTATGGCCAAAAAAAACAAAACAAAACAAAACAAAAATATCATGTGGTCATAAGTTGCTCAAATGTTTTCAGTGTTTATTTGATATATTTTAAATATGGGATTTGGGTTGTTCACTTCAGAATTACTTGGAAAATTTATGGAGGTGATTAACTACAAAGGTGTGCAGTAGAAATATTGAAAAGATTACAAGCCCAATTTTAACCTAAATGTTTTCCTCTAGTGAAATTAAATCATTATTAGGTCACTAGATAATGTCTTACTTCTTCCCTTTTTTATTAAATGGTTTAGTTATAGTTTTATATTTATCATAGAGAAAATTAAATTTAATTTGGATTTATTTAATGAATCTCCACAGGGTCCAGATACTAAGGAAAAAGAAAATAAATTTATGTAATTGCTACCTGTAAATCATTAACTCATCTAGTTAGATATTTTATGATACAGAAACGTAATGAGGAATGATGTTATGTGGTATGGAGACTGACATAATATTGCTTTGAAAGTGCAGAGGAAAGTGACAAATTTTATCTTGCCAATGAAGCCTTTACAGCAGTGGCAATTATATTGGTACTTAAAACATTAGCACTAGCTCATATTCAGTGACTCAGCAGACATGAACTATTTTGAGAATAATAAAATTTATGCAGTTGTGAATGTTTAAAAATTTAATTTATTCTTTAATTCAGCTCTTTAAATATGAATACATAATTGCAAATATATTTTATATTGGACATCTTTATGAGTTATAGATTTAACTATAGATATTATGGCTACAGTTCAAGTGGGAAAGGACCTTGTCCTTATATATCTTAACTTGTAGGATTAAGATAATAGAATTATGTCATACAAGAAAATTTATGAGTCAGGAGATAGGCATGCACACAACCTGGTCATAGCACCACTTGGTGTCCTAAGCATCATCCATTGACCTATTTGGCTGATCATTTCCAGAAATTGCCCCAGGTCACCTGAACATGACTTGTTAGACAGAGTGAATTCATTTTGATAAATAAGAATACATTCTTAGATGCTTACACCTGATGAATGCAGATATAGAATTCTTTAATAAATATTGACAAACTAAATCCAACAGCATATTAAGTAGATCAAATATTATGGTCAAATATAACTTATTTTATGGATACTAAGAAGGTTCAACATCTTAAAAGAAGTCAATTTGATATAGACATTATTTGAAGAAAAGATACAAATCACATAATTATCTAGTTGCAGGGATGAAAATTAACTCTAATAAAATTTAAGTTTTATCAATGATAAATTGTCTCAAAAATTATGTATAGAAGGAACCTATCTCTATGAAAAATCTACAGTACCAATGTTTCTGAAAATGGAACTATTCTTTCTATTATATTAGTAAAAGGACAAATATTTATACTTTAAACACGTTTATTTTAAAAATTGTTGGAAATACTAGAAAGAGCAATAAGGAAAGAAAAATAAATAGACTATCTCAAAATGGAAAGAAAATTGCAAAACTGTTATTATTTATGTTATTGTATTTTATATTTAGAGAGTCTCAGAGCTAAAAATAAAACTTATTAGACTATATGGAATAAAGAACAAATTATAGTTTACATGACTTGCTTGTTTGAGGTCTTGAGTTTGATTCTCAACAGAGTGCTTATCATACCACTGGATAAGGCTTCAGAGATATTCCCTCAATCACGAGTAACCAGTGCAAGGTTATAATATAGAATCATAAACTCCAAAAAAAAGGCTTATCTCAGTTGAGGGTGATCATACCTATACTCGAAGCAACACTGATGTGGTGCCTTAAGACAAACCAAATATTTTCATAAGATTTTAGAATACAATAATGGAATCAAGGTTTGAAATACATCATAAGAAAAATCTCTTACATTTGATATATTAGTAGCAAACTGTCAGAATGATACATTAAGTATTTAATACAATTTCTAATAATATCAAAAAGAATAAAATGTCTGTGAACAAACAGACCACTGGAGTGAATTGTGTATTGAAAGAGATATCAATAAATAGATTAGAGAGCATTTGAGGTCCCTATAGTTTATAGTTTTGAAAAATTATTATTATTAATATTTTATCACCCCAAATAGAATAATATTTAGTAAATTCACTATCAAACTTGCTGCTTATTTCACAGACATCCAAACAAATCTATGGTACTACAAAGAACCCCCAAATCCAAAACACTGAGAGAGAAATAAATAAATTAATAATTCTGGAAAACTAGAGAAGCAAAAATATTAGAATATTACATTATACATTAAACAAAATTGATTCAAAATGGTACAAATATATGAAAATTGCATATGAAATCATAAAACTCCTATCAGAAAATATAGTGTGTATTACATAGAGCTTGTTTGAAATGAGTCTTGATTATTTTGATATCAGACATGAAAAGCAAATTTTAAAAATGTATATTAAAAAGTAAATTTCTTAACATCAAAGCAAACCACCAATAAAATGAAATTTCAATCCACAATGTGGGAAATTATTTTTAAATATATTTTTGATCGTTATTTAATATCCCAAACACATAAACATATAGAAATCTCAAACACATAGCTCAAACAAAAAGAACCCAAAATTTTGAGAAAGTGGATAGAACATCTGAATAGACTTTTTCTACAGAATATAACCACCTGACCAAAAGGTGAATGAGATCATTAATACCAATGCTAGAAAAATTCAAATAAATACAACAGCTAGCAGACCATCCACAATAGAATAACCATTATCGGTTAAGGTAAGAAAGGTTACGGATGGTCCCCCGTGCCTGCCAGGAGCAATTTCTGAGCATGAAGCCAGGAGTAACCCCTGAGCACTGCCAGGTGTGACCCCCCAAAAAAAACCCACAAAAAAAAAGATGTGGAGGAATTGACATGTGGAATATTGGTGAGAATCTAAATTCAGTGAAGCCATTATAAAAAAAAAACTGTATGGACAGTCAAAATAGGAGGAAATTAAAACTACCATATGATCCTAGAATTCTACTTCTGGGAATTTTAACAAATAATATTGTCTACTAGGCATTATTTTACAATTCCCAATGTAGAAAACAACTAGAAATAGATTCAGAAGTAAATAAATAGGAGTAGGTAAACATATAATGTATGTATATATACACACATATGTATATATATGTATATATACATATACATATATACATACATATATATATATATATATATATATATATTGGGCCTTAGAGATAGCACAGTGGCATTTGCCTTGCAAGTAGCTGATCCAGGACCTAAGGTGGTTGGTTCGAATCCCTGCATCCCATATAGTCCTCATATATATATATATATGTGTGTGTGTATGTGTGTGTGTTATTCATTATTCAGCCACTAGAGTTGGTGAAATAATGATATTTGATTAGAGCATTTTACTAAGCAAACTTAGCAACGTACCATATATCCTTTATGTGAAATCTAAAGAAACACATTCTATAGCTGCAGAAAATATCCCAGTGGCAGTTCAGAGAAAGAGGTAGGAGGACGAGAGAAATGATTGGAGACAAAATGCAAGCAGACAAAATTTAAAATATTCTCACTGAATCTCTCTTCTTATCAAGCATTTTATCAATTTTAGTCTATTCTTGGCCAAAATAACCACAGAACAGAGCAAAAGACCTTTTTGAGTCAAATGAGAAAATTGTATTTTGTGCTAGAAGCAAATCAGTCAAATTACATTTATATTCCATTTCCTCATCTAATGGAGGTGACAGTGATAGAGAATCTTGCAATTCTTAGTAGTACTTAGTGTCTTTGTATTAAGGAATCACTCCTGACAATGCTTTGATGAGCATACATGTTGCCTGAGATAAACCAGTCTTTTAGTTGAAAGGTAAACTGTATATCTCTCAGGCTCTTTAATGAGTTAGTAAATTTCCTTATTTTCCATGTTTGATTAGTAAAATAAAAATCCCATTAAAGCTTGAATAACTTGTACCAAAGCACTGATTTTATCAGATCGCCTTCAGAAAATTAAGCTATATAGTTTTGTAGAAATGTTTTTTTTTCCCTAAAATATTTGGACATCCCATTGGGAGCTACTATTATTAGAGAGTTAAAGCAGAACTTGGTTAAGAAAATAACTCTGGTGTGGATAGGCAAAGTAGAGAAGGAGCTATAGGAACAATAAGAATTGACAGGAAATTAAGGAAAAATCTTCAGGACAAAGGGAGCAACAAGTTTAATAACACTGACAAGATCTGAAAAAAAAAAAGGCAGATAGTGAGATAATTTAACCCTGCATTGTGGGAAGGAGAAAGGATATTTAGAGGTTTATATATTCCAGATGATAGATAGATAGATAGATAGATAGATAGATAGATAGATGATAGTTTTTTACCTTTTTTTTATTTTAATCATAGTGGTTTACATGATATTCACAGTAATATTCCATTTACAAATAAACATTGAATCAGGTGATAGATATTTTAAGGAATGGGTGATTTTTGTTCTATGCCACCTTTATTATGATGCAGGTTTGGTAAGAACTATCATATTTTGTGGTAGCAGTGGAAGTAAATAAAATTATAAATAATAAAAATTACAATAAACTGATAGATGAAGAAGAATAGCAAAGAAGAAAGAATAGCATGTAGTAAAGAAACAAATAAAACAATAATTCCAGAGTTTTGTTTGCATATTTGAATACCCACATAAAGTTAGTCTAGGTCTTTGAAGTAGGATAGAAGATCTTACTGGTTTTTGTTCTCATGCAGTTCTAGCTTTTATTATAAAATTTATTTCACTCCACAAAATCTTTTAGGAACAATAAATCATTACAGTGAAAAATAATACAATTAATTGTTTGAGAAAGACACTGGAATATTTGTATTTAAAATTAATTAAAATGAAATTTTTTTGTGGAGATAATGGGGAGAATTTTACTTAAACCTCTGCTGCTGTTTCAGCAGGTTTTCTTACACTAACCAACCAAAATAATGAAAAAATAACACATTTAGTACATAAAAATAGAAAATAATGCTATATTTATGTAAACACCAGAAAAATGATGTCTGTATAGATTGTAATAACAGAGGAATGATTGCACATTACGTAGCAATATGGTACGTATTTTCAGTAATCTGACGTTCCTGAGATTTTAGCACAGTGATATAAAGCATGCCTTGCTTGTAGCTAACCTCATTTCAATCTCAGACAACACTAAGGCCCCTATCATAATCTGCTGCAGCTCTGGAGACATCAGAGCACTGAAGTGGTCCAGGTAATTCCTGGTATTGTCTAACACAAGCATCATTATTGTCTAGCTTGAAACTCTAATCTACTTGGCAAAGAATTCTCAGGCATTTTTGACTCCTGACCACCATTTGAGAAATTCCATCTCCAAGAGCAATAAAATGTTGAACACTGATACATCTGTATCCATTTAGTTTAGAACTGTCTGCTATTTGTATCTCCATCATATATTTCTTAAATAAAATATTTAATTGTATATTTATTATATTTATACAAAGATCAGTATCTTAACTGGATCCCTTAGTGATTATGCTCCTATCCTTTTTGTATCTGATCTGACAATGAAAAACATGCTGTGATTCTTGAGAGCTCTTCAATGATAAGAAGATGAATGCAGGGGCCTGGGAGATAGCATGGAGGTAAGGCATTTGCCTTTCATACAAAAGGTCATCGGTTCGAATCCCGGTGCCCCATATGGTCCCCCGTGCCTGCCAGGAGCAATTTCTGAGCATGGAGCCAGGAGTAACCCCTGAGCACTGCCAGGTGTGATCCAAACCCCCCCCCCCCAAAAAAAAAAAGAAGATGAATGCAACTTTTACCTGTGCATGGAGGTAACCTGGAAATAGAATATGAGTGATGAGGCTTAAAGTCTGAGAAATTTAAATATAGTTATTTGAGAACTTAACCAAATCAATATTTCTTCATGAAGAAAAAATTAGAGGAAGGAAGCAACTTGTTAATACCATGAAGATTTGGTTGGCAGAATGATATATATTGATAACTCATCAATATTACAATGAAAATTTTTAGTAGAGAGTAAGATAAAGATACAAAGATTATATTTCTACAAATTGAGAGGAAAAAAGTAGATGGTATGAGGGGCAAAGCTGACTCAGAAGCATTGAGTGGAAATAAAATATTATCAGACCTAAATACTCAGCCTAACGTCAACAAGAATAGATCCAAGAGACCCAAACTACACAAGCTATACACAAAAGGGACTTGTTGCACTAGCAGTCCAGGAGGCTAAGGGTGGAGGTATGGGATGCATGCTGGGAACTATGGTAGAGTGAGGTCATACTGGTGGTGGGAATTGCCCTACTTCACTATTACTATGTACCTTAAATATAACTGTTGAAGACTTGTAATTCACATTGGTCTCAATAAAAATTATTAAACATATATAAAATGAAAAAAAGAATTATTTTAGCATTTTCTTTGCTCCCCTAAGTCACTTATGAGCTCAGGTATTTAATAATTTCAAACTTTCATATTTACCCTTTAATATGGGCAATTTTCCAATGTATGACTTTATTTCCCAAATGATCAGACTAATATTTTTAAGTAAAGAATAGGACATATTTAAAATAGAATGACATTTTGTAGCTTAAGTAAAAAATATGTTGTAATATTTTATTGTTAGGAAAAATATCAGTAAACATTAAAAGAGATAAGGAACTAGAATACATGTTGCTGTTTAAAAAATCTATAAGAATAAATTACCTTTTTACTTTGAAGTCACAAACAGAATACTCATGTTGTTGAAAGAATTCAATCCTCAGAGAAATATGAACTTTGGCCATTGAAATTCTAAGGGTTGTCAGTTTTTGTCATATTTCTTTTTATTATGTAAATATTGCTTTTATTTTATTTTTCACAGCTTCTTTTAATCAATTTAACTGAACAAGTTGAAGGTTACAGCTCACTGTCTAATCCAAACAATTTAATAAGGACAAGGTCCACTACATCAAGGATAAATTATTTTAAGAAAGAATGGTAGCTTTTGTGTCTTGTCTTATTACCAAAGAATGAAAGGTAAAATATTCTAAATCAATGGTGTTGGCTTTACCACCCTAAGTCCATCAAACACAAGTAAGTGAAAGCATAATATTTTAATATAATAGTTTGCTTTTAAGTCAGTTTTTGAAGTCAAATTTGATATTCGATTTCAAAAAATCTTTTTTATCACTATAGTAACTGACATTTCTGATTCAGTATTACTTTTATTAATTATGTTTTCAGTGCTATGGAAAGTTTCTGCTGTGATCAAAATTTCTACTTTTCCCATGCTATAGACATGTATGCATAAGATTATTAAATGAAGAACCTCTCATTTGTCCTATAGAGCCCCAAGATATTTTGGATAAATTTTACAGAAGGAAATTGGGCTAACTTCTATAAAAAGTTTTTCAAATCAGTTCCTTGGCAAGATAGGGGTGAAAGATGCAAGAAGCTGGGAGCACAACTGGAGTAAAGGCAATGAATTCACTCTCAGCATGAGAAAGAACCAAGAACCACATGTCATGTTAGCAATTATTCAAGTGGAGTGGACAGCACCCCAGGAACAAACGAGAAAGTTCTCAGAATACAGAAGTTAAAAGGAGAGAAGTTCTTGGGAATTTAGATCATAAGGAAGTCATTCTTTCATACTTTATATGACAGATTTTGTAATAAGGCATTCAGAATTGATTACTTAAGTACATCTATTCTTTAAGACTCGCATGAACCTAGATTTGGCAATACATCAAAACTTCCACATCATATGTGCTTAATTTTCTTTGTTTATGGTGAGCAAAATGTGTGTATAATAGAGCTTTCAAATTTACAGGTGGAAAGAGGAACTAAGAATAAATTTGAGACAACAAATAAAACTAATGAAGACAGATAGCTTATTTGTTAAAATAAATTGTTTATCCCTAAGGAAAAATGTCCAAGTATTATAAATGAATAAATTAGCAGTTTTGTGCTTGAAGAAAAAAATAAAATGAGACCTTCAAAACTGGTAAAAAATCTTGAGAGTAGGAAAATGTTTTCTATAGTGATGCTAAGACTATTTTTTATACCTTAATGGCATTCTAGTATGCAAATATGTATTGTAATTTTTAATTTATGTTTAGAGGTTTTAAGGTTTTATTTGTGAAATTAATATCTTTAAAAAAAGTGAACTATAGTACCATATTTGACTATTATCTAGCATCCAAATCACTAGTATTTTTCTAATTTTTAATCGTCATAGTGCTATATAATTTTACTAAATAATCATAAATAAAATGTATACACAAAGGAGAGAACAGAATTATAACCTTAACCTAGACATATGAACTACAAACTTTGTGTTTTGTACAGACTTTGTGTTTTTAATTTAAATTTGTCTTTTTAATGATTTTTCTGGAGCTAGGTAGGGAATTGTGTGTGTGTTTGTGTGTGTGTGTGTGTGTGTGTGTGTGTGTATGTGTGTGTGTTTCATCTCTAGTGGTACTCAGACTTTTCCTTTCTCTGTGTTCCAGGACAACTTTTGGTGGAACTGAGAATGATGCAGCATAAGGAATCAAATAGGGGGTTGCCAGAAAGCAAATTTCTTACCCTCTGTATCATCTTTCTGGCTCTTCTGTTTGATATGGGGGACATACAAGCCTATAATTAGGTCTTAATTTTTTTCTTTCTCATTTTCTTTTTGCTTTGGATAATATCCAGTGATGATTCAGGGTGTAATTCTATCTCTGCACTTAGAACTTATTTCTGGAAGTGTTTGATGATGATATGGGATGCTGGGACATTATTATAATAATGCCCAGAGACAATAGAGATGAGGATTGGAAGGACAGGCTCACAATATGAAGCACACCACAAAGAGTGATGAATGCTGTTAGGAAAATAACTACACTAACAAATAGCATGACAATGTTAATGAATGAAAGAAGTTGAATGTCTGTCTCGAATACAGGCAGGAGATGGAAAGGAGGGACGGGGCATTGGTGGTGGGAATGTTGCATTGGTGTTGGGGGGTGTTGTGTTTATGACTGAAACCCAACAACAACCATGCTTGTAATCATGTTGCTTACATAAAGATACTATTAAAAAAATAACAGCAACAGTAAGCCACGTGCAAGGCAAGTGCCCTAACAACTATTCTAGCTCTTCAATTCTGCAGAGCTTTCTTCTCATTCTGTGTTCAGAGATCATCCTGACTAATGCTCAGGGAACCATGTATGATGCTGAGGGTTGAATGAGGTTTGCCTGCTTGCAAGACAATTTCCTTAACCTTCATCTGTCCACCCCTAAAAGTTGTTTGTGCCATTTAATATTATCACAACTCAATCCATTTAACAAAACTCTCATTGACGTCATTGAATTGAAATACTCAAAACTTTAAAGGATGTTTTATTCCATTATCTCTAATTGTTTTATTCCATTATCTCTAATTGTTAAATTATTTTCGTTTTATATTATATACCAAAGACACCTTGTAGATCTGGAGAGATAATCCAGGAAGTGTAAACAGATAACCCGGGCTCTATTTGGCATTACAAAATGTTCCTTGCAACAGAGTTTTCCCTGAGTACAGAGTGAGGAATAATTCATGGGCATACTTAGTTATGGTCCCAAAACCAAACCAAACCAAACAAAAAGTATTGTCACTTTAATAGATTATATATCTAAAATATACTAGTTGAAAAATAGATATATTGTTCATTAAGAAAATAAAATGAGATATCTAGCAAAAACAAATATTTAAAATAATAAATGAGTATTGCTTAATAAGAAGCAAAACTGAAAAGGTTACATGTTTTATAATACCAGTATCATCAGGCAAAGTAAAGATAAAGAATGCATATAAGGACACCTGCCTACCATAGGTGGAAGGGAAAGAAGATAGGTGGAACTAAACGGAATTTTATGTGAGTGAGACTATTTTGTGCAATACTGTAAAAGCAGATACATATTGGTACGCATCTGTTAAAAATCCATGAAAGACCCAGCACAATGGGTCAAATGTAAACATTTGATGATAACAATATACAAATATAAGCCCCTCTAGTCTAACAACTGTGGTGTGTTTTTACCTCCTTGATCCTTACCACGTTAGAAGAAGTTAATAAGAGGTAGTTTAATGGGAACGGAGAGCATAATGATTAAGATTTGGGACTGTATATGGTTCATATGATGTAATGCTCTTACTAGAAATATTAAGAAACCAAGCAATATATCTTCATCATCTTTATACTCTGAGTCAGGAAGAAAATCATAGTGGTCATAATTACTTTGTCTTCTTGACTTCTTTGTTCTAAGACACTCTAAGTATAAACTGTTTCTTGCATATTTAGTATGTAGATTTTGGCTAAACTATATATTTAATGGGAATTCATTTAAATTACAAGCCAGAATTGTTTTGAGTTGGCAGACTCTTTTAGAAAAAGCAATTCCAATTTAATGCAATGAAAACTAGGAAAGTATTACCACACACTCTAATCAATTGATTTGTGGTAAAAAAAAAAAAACATTGAAGATTGAATTAAAATACCTAAGTTTCAAGCCTATATTTCATGTCATTTGTAACTATAGCAATAAAGCAAGGTCTAAAGCTATCTCACTCAGCATCAACAAACTTATCTATCAGCTAATTGCAAAGTCTCAGGTGATAAATAAATATCTGAAAGAAAAAAAAAAGCATGGTAGTTTCTTCTTCTGACTTATTTCCTTTAATAAATGCGCAGCCTACAGCTGTATTCTCCTAGAGAAAAATAAGGCAAGCCATATAGGCAATGTTTAAACTTATTTAAACATAAGTGTAAATGAAAGAGGTAAAAATAAAATTTGTTAGCCTATCAAATATTAGCATTACAATGATACTGATAGATTCTATATTTTAACTAACATTAAAGACAATATGAGTTTGGTTTTGAAAGAACATCTCAGTATACGTTTCAAATGCTCAGTAAACACACACAGATGGAGTAAATACCAGATTAAATCGCACTTGCCTAGAGGTAGAATAGGTCTGAGTATTGTCATTATAATGTCTGTTATATGTTGTTTTATGAATCAATATATATATTGTTTTACTTATATATAAAACACATATATAAGTGTCCTTACTTTATCTCAGAGAATTCACAGAACTTTCATCTAGAAGTTCACATAAGAATTACTGAATAGCCTGTAGAGACATGGCAAGGATCAAAGGAAACAGTTTAGGAAAACATATAAAGAGAGAAGAAAATTGTAAATAAAGGAAATACAGAAACAAAAGGCATCTCAGGTAAGCAGAAAATATTGTTGCACTGGAAACATATTTCTAGAATGACCAAGAGGTCTTAACACAAAAAAAAAACCAACCAGAAATATGTGTTGAATCCTGGAGTATACTGTTAAAAAACAACAAGCAAAACTTTTATAAGGGAGTTAGTAATTTTTACAAATAATAATTTCTTTCTTTTTTTTGTGGTTTTTGGGTCACACCCGGCAGTGTTCAGGGGTTACTCCTGGCTCCATGCTCAGAAATTGCTCCTGGCAGGCAGGGGGGACCATATGGGGCACTGGAATTCGAACCAATGACCTTTTGCATGAAAGGCAAACGGGCCCCATAATTTCTTTATTAAAGCACCATGGTTACAAAGATGTTAATAGTTGGGTTTCAGTCATAGAATGAACCCTTTTCCAAAGCAACTTTCCCATCACCAATGCCCTATTTTCCTCCCACACCTCTGCCTGTGTCTGGTACATGCATTTTGCTTCTCTCACTATCTCTCTTTTTCCTGAGTTACTATATATACTCTAATCTGATACTACTTATATTCTCTCTTTTTTGGGGGGGGGCACAGTGTTGCTCAGAGTTTACTCCTTTCTGGCTCTGCGTTCAAGAATCACTTGTGGCAGAGGTTGGGATGACAAACAGGGTGCAGAGATTTAACAAGGGACAGTTGCTTGCAAGGCCTGAGTAATACCCACTGTTCTATCTCTTACAGTTCTTTAGAGCTTGTTTTAAATAAAACTACCAAATATCCTATTTAATAAGTGTCTTTGTTTCCTCTGCCCTCTTTTTCTGAAAGGGAAAGCTATTTTTAGTACAGTCAACCCTGAATGATATTTTTTCTTATTTTAGTCAGATAGATTTTAAGTTTTATAATCTTTCTTTTTTTATAATTATCTTTATTAAAACTCTGTGATTACAAATATGATTATAGTTATATGATTACGGTCATGTAAAGAACACCCCCCTTCACCAGTGCAACATTGCCACCACCAATTTCCCAGTTTTATAATCTTTCAATGCCTTCCTCTACTTTGCTTTAATAAGTTGTTAAGAAACAGGACAGTCTCAGGCTCTTTTGGGCACTATAAAGGTATAATCTATCACCTAAACATAAAAATTACCATTTCTGAGAACCACGTTACTTCAGTGTCTCAATAGAGATAAAAAGAAATAAATTTTAAAGAAGAATTAAATTTCAAAAAAAAAGAATTAAATTTCAAACTGATATTTCAATGAATTAAGCAACTCCAACCAAAGATAATTTTATGTCAATTCCCATTTCGGTGCATTCAAAGTCAGATAAAGAACCACATAAAGTGTACTAAATATTGAAAAATGTCAAAGTATCCTTCTAGAGACTGCATTAAAACTTTACAATGCTTTGGGGAGTATTGTCATTTTAACAATGTTAATCCCGAATCCATGAGCAGGGAATTTGTTTCCCTTTCCTCTGGTTCTCTTTAACTTTTTAAAGTAGTATTTTTTTCGTGTACTTTGAGACGCAATGATCAACGACTTTGTATCTCATGATGATGAAATAAGAAAAAGTCTTGAAGTATCAAGAAATTAATAGGCAGATGGGATATAAACACAGTAAAGTCACTGTCTGTAGACGTATTTTATGTAGAAAAGCATGCCTATCAATCTTTTGTAAGCATTTGAAATAAAACAGAATCATCTTTGACATGGTAAAGGTTAATTAAGCAATTTATATAAATAGGTACTTTTAGCAGGGAAACAAGAATTGTATGAGGCAAGTCGTCCATAAGGTAAAACACTAAAACTTGTCCTTTCTACCTTATAAAATTGTAGTTTAAATAATTAAATTAGGACATAAAGTTAGTAAGGTTTTGGCTTTAGAAATACACAAGGAAACTAGAGAAAATGCTTTGTGTATGGGAGGCCTGGGTTCATATCTTGGCATGGCAATTCCTTACAAGCATTGCCAGGGGAAACTTCTGAATGCACAGATATGAGGCTCCCTGAGCATCTCTGGTATATAGGAAGGAGAGAAGAGTTCAGAAGAGGGAAGAAGAGGGGAGGGCAAGAGAGAAAAAAAGAAGGGGAATGGAGGTAAGAGAAGGAGGAAAGAATAAAGATAAGAAAACACTCATCAAAACAACGGAAAAAAAGGTTTTAAATGTTAATATGATTAACACGTGCCTGTGATTTCATTTAATACAGGGAATACACCAAATGCTTTAGAGATGGAAAATTATCTGGTAGATAAACTGGAGATAAAGAAATGAGGTGGTGAATGACAAACTTATGTGATTTACTTATGATTTTCATAGGTGAAATGCTTATGATGGAAGCTCAAAAACAGATGATATAATTCTTAAGAGAGCTGGTGTATAAAGAACATCTTCGAAGGAATCTTGAAAATGAATAGTGAGACTAAAGAATCCTTTAAGACGTGTTTTTTATTTTTTCACAAGTGAGAAGGTGGATAGCCAAGGGAACATGAAAAACTATTTTCTGAACTGTAAATCCACAAAGATGACAGCTGATAATACAGACATGGATTTATGCCAAAAATGAATGGGAATACTCATAACGCTACGGAGTCCATGAGGTATAATAAGACCCCAAAAGTAGAAACCCACATTTAAATGGATCACTTAGAAAGCTCTCAATTTCTGGGAGGTCTGTCGTGGACGAAAAGAACAGTCTCTTGAACAACAGCAACATCTGGACTGAAAAAGAGAAATGGAGGAAATAGAATTGTGTTTACATTAAGGGAACTCTCTTACTACAGCCACCAACATCTGGCCCTGGTTACATTTATCTGAACACAGTAAAAATGTTTGAATTAACCAAAAAAAGATTAGACTAAATTTCATATGAGTGTTTACACAGTAGAATAAATGACAAAACAGATACATGGAAAAAAGTGTCTGTTTATGAACACATTTCAAAGAACATGGATACAGCACCCCAAACTGCATTATCTTTGTGTGGTTGACATAAAACAGGACTCACATAAACTCAAATGATGGCCATTACAAGTAGTGTTAAGCCAAGGTGGTTTAAACATAGATATCCCATGTCTTTGTTTATTACTATGCTACAAAGAGTCTGTATGCATCTTTACCACAATTACATTAAAACAAGAACAAGTTTAGGGAACACCTTTATATTACTTTTCTAATATTGATGGCATTCTAAAATGTCAACTTTATTTCTGGACATTATTGTTCTCACAATTAACCTTTCTTCTCTTCTTTACATAAATCAATGTATTTGTAACTTTGATTTGCTAGCAGATTCAGAATAGTGTTTTTATCTTATCAGATGTTATCTCAATTTTCCTCCATCATATTGATGAGGTCTTAGAAATTTCTAGCTCAGAGACTAATAAAATAAGATGTTTATATGTTGTCCTTGTTTAGGAATCTAATCGTCTGCTCTTGTCACTGTAATGCCTGGGTTTAACCAAGGAAAAATGGCAAATAACATATACTGAGGAACCCACTGGCATCATATATCAAGGAAGCAAGCATGTCATTGCAAAGTAAACTGTTAAACTTTGTGAGATATTTTCATTTATTAAGAAATTGTTCAGAAGTCCTAGAGCTCAGAATAAACATTGGGTTTAAGGGTTGATGACGACAAATATAAAAGTTTTCTTTCAATTACTTAAAGAGATTACTAAGAGATGAAGCTCATATATATTGAGTTCTGGTATGATAAAGAACTTCTAGTCATGTGCAAAGGTGTTTTCAGTTAATTTTTCTTTATGTAATCATTTGTTTTGTTTTGTTTTGAAGTCATACTTGGCTATGCTCTGGGCTTACTCCTGGCTCTGCACTCAGTAATCAGTTCTGAAGGGCTTGTGGAATCATTTAGAGAACTGGGATTGAACCTGGGTTGGCCAATACAAGGCAAGTGTCCTACCCTCTGGAATATTGATTGCTCTGATCCCCACCCACATTTAAATTTAAATGGTCTGCAACAATTTCAGGAAGCATAATGGAATTAAATGCACTTAATATCCGAACCAAAATGCAAGTGAGAATTCAAATAAAAAAAAAATC
>PVKC010015652.1:8223-21438 GCA_004027635.1 Crocidura indochinensis
ACTCCATGACTCTCTTCTGACTGACTTGGTTTATTAATTTTTCGCAACTACCCCGATTCACACCTTTTCACCCAGGGTTGGAAATATGATGCATGAAGCAATTTCACGAACAGCGACCCAGGGACCTGAGAAGAGCCCCAATGATGGAAGTGACTTGACCCTCTGGTGGATTATCACCATCACAGCCACCTCGAGCTGAACTGAGTGGTACAGTGCCTTTCATTGGAATATCAGTGTACATAGATTCATTCTAAATGGCTTCATGTTAGTGTGATCTGGTTGCTCAGCTGCCCCACTACCCATGGTAGCAGAGGTCCCCTCAGATAGGACAGAAACAGGCAGTGAAAAGGAAAGAACTGAAGACTCTGGGCAGTATCTCAGATGTGGACACCCACAAACTTTCTTCTACTAAAGGTGCTTTGTGCAAGGATCTCGATCCCCCCCCCCAACATACAGCAGCTTATCAAGGTCATTGATAGGGTAGAGAAAAAGTGACAGCCCCATTGGATGGGAAAGATGAGCTTGTCCCCCCACCCAGATTCTAGCCCAAGTACTGAATCTTTCTGTTCCAAGCTACCTCAGTAGTCTACCACAGAAGGTGGAGGTGAAAATTCCAAGCCCAGCCAAAGTTCACCTGAGAAGCTGCTTTCAGAATATGGGAAAAGCTGACTCTCTAGATAATGATGTATGCACAGTCTAACCTATAACACTTTCACAATCAAGGCTATATTCACCAGCAGTGATCCTAGGAATTAGAAAATGTCCTTACCACCTATTCTACTGTTAAAGGATTTTTCTGCTTTTTATTTAACCAACTTATACTCAGCCTATACAAGCTTATCTCTAGAAGAGATCAATAGAACAAAACTTTTGTAATCCTTCTCAAAAAAAAAAATTTTTAACAGAAAGGGTGAATTGTTATATGATACCCTGCTTTTACCCAAAATAAAGCATTCCCCTAACTTCCTCTTTCCTTTTCACCTATCCCTTTGATATGTAAAAGTCCATCTGGAGCTCATTCAACCCCCTCCCCCCCAGTTGAATTTGTACTGGTAAAATAAAGAAAGATCAGTTTGGCTTGGTGCACAGAGAGAGACCACAAGGCTAGAAGTCATGCAACTCCATTATTCTCTCCTAACTGACTTACTTTACTAATGCTTCACAGCTACCCTGCGTCAGACCTGTTCACCCAGGGTTGTAATATGGTATGTGGGGTGATTTCAAATTCGACAAATGCAAAGTTGAAAGTTGTATGAAATTGTGATATGAAATCTCTGACTAGACTGTTACCATCCTACAATAATATTATATTGTAGAAGCCATAAGTCTTCACTAATTGGTGTTTACCATAGTAGTAACATTTCTATGCATGTATAGTTTTTAAAAATCAAGTCTAGGGAATGGAGTGGCAGCACAGTGATAGGGTGTTTGCCTTGCACATGGCTGACGCAGGCTCCATCCCTGGCATTTCAGATGGTGCCCTGAGCCAGAAGCAATTTCTGAGCACAGAGCCAGGAATAACCCCTAAGCCCTGCTGGGTGTGGCCCAAAACACCAAAATAAATAAATAAAATAAAAATCAAATCTAAACTGTGGATGTCGCTCAAATAGTAGGAATATATTTTGCATTTAGAAAATTTTGAATCTTATCCTATGCCTTGCAAAGACCACTAAACACCACGGTGTGTAGCCTTATTGTCCCACAACCCAAAGAGTGAAGGAGACAGAAGTGAGAAAAAGAATTTTCTCAAAACAAAGCCCTCATCACCCAACAACAAGAAAATAAATGTGGCTACAGACATATAAAATTAATTATATATATCACAATATATATTTATATAGAGAAAATAAATATATAATATTCTTATGTATATTTGTCCATTATATATAGTCAATTATAAATAATGAAATAATGAACCAAAATCTTAGTATGAAGTGCATCTTGAATATTTTTGTTATCATAGAAAGTGTTGAATATAGAAAATAAAGACAAAATATTATTTCAGATATTTATCTTTGTTAAGAAATCCAAGTTTGGAAAATAGAATTCTGGAATAAACATTTAAAATGGGGATTGTCCTACTTATCTCTCCATAAATGGAAGCATTACAACCTCAGAGAACTAAAGTAATAAGTTAAAAATATAAGACTAAAAAAAAAAACCCTCATCTTTTATTACCTTTATTTTGTAACTTCAGTGGTTACAAAACACATTTTTTACAAAAATCCTAAAGATTTAACCTTGTGAATTCTTAAATTTTAGGCCTCTGATTTAGAGATTGTCAGGCACCTGACAGCCCCACACCTGCTTCTGCTGCTGCTTTGCAGAACTTCCTGATATAACTGCCCTCGAAGCCCCCCCACCCCTTAGGAAATGAGTAAAACACAAGACAAAGTTAACACAAATTGTGCTGCCAAACAGGATGCCTAAGGAGGTTTGCTAAACTATGTTGCCAATCTTGCTCCTGTTGACCTTTCAAACATAAGTTAAGATCTAGGTTTAACTTTATGTTTAGCAAGAACATTGGGTAATTGTAAATGTTTTAATGGTAAATGCCTTCATGTTATCTGGTGCGTACACATTTCTTTACGCAGGCCCACCCCACTGCCTCTTTGTGGCTTTGTACTATATAAGCTCTGTGAACTTTGCAATAAACGGCTCTTGATCAAAATCTTGTCTTGAGTCCTGTTTGTTCACCTCCCCAATTCTTTTACAGGTTAAGTCCTCTTCATGACCCACGAATAACTGGCAAACCCGTCCCTGCGTGCGGGCAGGTCTGGGTGGTCGCAGAGATGATCATACAGTTCAGAAAATCATGTTTTTGGAAGCAAGCAATTTATATTAGTTTAGCTAGTTATCAGACGTTGCTCTTGAGAAAATTTTTCCAGTGATCCAATACTTGACATCTAAAGCAAGATACCAAATGTTGTATTTGTATCTTTTCGTTTCTTTGGTTTCTTTTTTTTTTGGGGGGGGCGGCGGTGGGACACACCTGGTGACGCTCAGGGGTTACTCCTGGCTATGCGCTCAGAAATCGATCTTGGCTTGGGGAACCATATGAGACAACAGGGGACCAAAAAAGGCTGTCCGTCCTAGGTTACCGCGTGCAAGGCAAATGCCCTATTATCTGCGGGCCCTGTATTTGTAATTTTTAAGGTTTCTAAATCTTTATTATCTAATGCAAGAGAATCCTACAAATCTCATACCAAAATTGAATTGTTCATTGTCTCAGATCTTTAATTTCTTGAGACCTTCCAGTTAGAAGACTCACCTAAAATATGTCAGGTATTGCAACTATTTAGAGCCAAAAGTATAAATCAAATGAAGAGGAACCAGACTCCAAAGGTAATGATTAAAATGAAATAAAAGTTAAGACACTAAGTGCCTAAACATTATCTACACTCTTAGACACTGAATCATTCTTTCAGGTTGTATCTTGAGAGGCACAAACCTCACTCATTCTTACTTGACCTTATTAACCAGTGGTCTGGATAACTCTGCTATACATTAAAATTGAATGTATACAGGCTTGCAAATATAAAAACTTCATCTAAAACAAGAATTTGATATTTCAGACAATTAAGACAAGGTTATTCTTAAATTTTGTTCTAATATTTTATGTAAGATCATTTTGATTCAGGTATAAGAAAACATGTAGACAATGAGAAACATTGGATAATTTTATGTATTAATTTTATTAATACAGGTCTAAATTAATACAATTAAAAATTTTAATAGTGTCAAAATGTTATCACAAGACTTTTTTTCCTATTAACTCTTATTCAGGAATCAGATTGTTTTTGAAACCGTTTTTCATTCACAGGGAATCTAAATCTCTTCCCTTCATTTTTTGGGTGTCCGGATTTGTCACCCTTCCCATAAACAAAATTGATTCTAGAAAAAAAGAAAGATAAACATATTTAAAAACTGAATGAATATTGCAAGACATTAGGTTTTTAATCCTTTAAAAACATATTTGTATTATTTTCTGTAAGATACATTTGTAATCCTAATAGAAAAACATCATTGTTTTAAATATATGCTTGTATTAATAATCATTTTCTGATAAATTATAAACACCCACAACAGCTTGTCATGAAAAATGCATCAGTCCTATTATCATATAGAAAAGCAAAATCATGTATCAGAGAGGTGTTTTAAGTATAGAGAGACTCACCCAAGGAAACAGTAGTGAGCATGGTAGCATAAGGTTAAAGCACTAGCAGTTTTTCTTTTAATGCATATAACATAAAAACCTTAGGGTTAAAAATACAACTTGTCAGATCACCTAATGCTCTGAATCAAACCTAATACTAAAGATAATATTTTCATAAAGCTAGTGCTTTCGAAGTCTCACTGGGGTGACACTGTGCAGTGTAGATGTAAATACATGTTTGCATTCTGTGCTTGCAAGTAAAAAGGAAAGATGCTAAAAAAGGTATGTCAGTACCCATTCACCTTTCTTTTTTTTTTCTTTTTTTTTGGTTTTTGGGTCACACCCGGCAATGCTCAGGGGTTACACCTGGCTCCATGCTCAGAAATCGCTCCTGGCAGGCACGGGGGACCATATGGGGCACTGGGATTCGAACCGTTTTGCATGAAAGGCAAACGCCTTACCTCCATGCTATCTCCCAGGCCCCTCACCTTTCTTTTCAACTAGAATAAAAATGTCTTGAAATGAATTAATGTCAAGTGTTAGCTTAAACCCCTGACAATCAGGTATTATAAAGGACATATTTCTAAAGTAATAAATTGACAATTTTTAAGGCTAGCTAAAGTTTATTTAAGTGGGGGCCCGGGAGATAGCATGGAGGTAAGGCGCTTGCCTTTCATGCAAAAGGTCATCGGTTCAAATACCGGTGCCCCATATGGTCCCCCGTGCCTGCCAGGAGCAATTTCTGAGCATGGAGCCAGGAGTAACCCCTGAGCACTGCCGGGTGTAAACCAAAAAAAAAAAAAAAAAGTTTATTTAAGTGTTTTTAGAAAATAACAACAGCTGAGCCTTTATCACTAACTCTTTACTGTTAATGTCAAAGAAGGACACACATTTAAACAAAGATCCCCACTGGATTTTTCATAGTTTACAAATTTTATTCAGTGAAAACTTGCTTTCAGTAACTCAACATACTGTTTAGAACAACAGAAAATGTATATCATAAGTTTTAGTCCTATGAAAGTACAGAGCTAACTCCTGGAATTCCTGTTACACTTACTTACATAAAAGTTGTCAGTGACAATTATAACACAATTATTTGAAATACTATATTTAATTAGAATCATTTGAGAATCTTTAAGAAATTTTTATGGAAGCCATAGTCAAAATAACACTTAAAAATTTAAATAATTATAAGTGGAGGTAATTATCCCAGATTTTCAATCTTGTTCTTTGGTGAGAAAAACCATATATTCTTCTGTTTTATATATACATATAAATATGTATATGTTTTATATATGTTTATATACATAAGTATATATGTTTCTGTAATATAATTATTCAACATAAACCTATGTTCTATATAAAATATACACATATTTGCCAAGAAGAAAATAGCTTTATAATATCTAGATATAGATATAGATAGATATAGGTAGCTTGAGAGCTATTTTTGGCAGAGCTCAGATTTAACTCTATACTCAGACTTCATACTCGGGATTTATATTCAAGATTGCTTAGTGATCTTGGCTGAGCAATCTCAAGCTTCCTGGCAGTATTTATGCATACCAGGGATCAAACCTGGATCATCCATATGCCAGGCAAACACCCTACCCGGTTTACTCTCTAGTCTCAAGAATCAGTTTTCAGTTGAGCTTTCGTGTAAGTCATACTCACTGGTAAATGCTACAGATTAGTCAAATCTCTTCTTAATAAGAAGAATTTTGAGACAGGCTAACTACAGAAATACATATTATTTCATTTCTTCATCATCTTACATCTAAGATAAAGCAAGATTAATATTTGCTCAATATATTTATACAATGTTTTCATCATATGGAAGCAAATTTTGCTGCATAATGTTAAAAACCAAAGAAAAGACAAAGAAAAGAAAAGTCCATAATGATAGATATTTTTAAGTAAAACAAGTTTATGCAGAAAATAAAGGGAAGGAAGGAGTCATTTTGTTTGTTCAAGAGAAAACCTGGTCTTCCCCAGGATGGAAAAAGCCAAGTATAATTAAATATGTTAAAGTGACTTTACATACTGTTATTTTTTCAACCTAAGTTCTTAAAGTATTAAATTTTTATTCTTTATTATGTGTGGAATACTGATAACTTAAAACTCACGATTCACTATTTTCTCAGAAAATTTTCACATAGCATCTTTCTCAAATTTCTTTTAAAAATATCTAAAATCTGGTCAACAATTTATGTCTAAAAATAAACAAAAGTTATTTTTATTTCCCTAGAAATTTAGCTTAGTTTATCTTTTCTTAGGATAAAGATTCTACAGTATAAAATATTATATTTTATTTGCACAAAGAAAATGTTTGATCAAAAGAAAAATTAAGGAGTGCCAGAAAAAAAATAATTCTATGAGTTAGAAAACCACTTACCCTCAGTCTAAATCGTTTTTTACAAGATTAAAGTCATTTGCTTGTATATTAAAACTTACTAAGTCACCAACTTAGTCACTTTTAATGTTATATCTTAAGTTTATTTGTACACAAGAAATAAATAAATCATTAAATGTGTATAATCTTTGTATAATAGTCAAATTGTACATATTTATGGTGACAATTTACAGTCCCTGACAAATGAGTGTTCATTTATTCTAATGTAATACTTTCAAGAGATTAACCCTAGTTTAGAAATTATCATTACTGTAAAGATCATAAAACTGAAAATTGTCAATAAGGTTTTATAGTTAAGTATTATAACAAACAAAAAGTAGATTCTCTGGAATTTAAATTTATATTGCTGATTTACAAATAGCTATTTAATGATCTGAGTCATCACTTGGAAAATAGAGTCAAATATCATTACTTGAAATGTTATTTCTTTGAAACTTAAGTCCAATGCAACTTCATTTCCTTCTGTTCTCCATACTCAAAACCACATTAAAATTTGTAATAAGTCAAAGTTATTCAAAGGTTAAAGATGTATAAATTGAATGCCATATTCAAAATAACAGTTGATACTGCCACATCTAATACTAGAATTGAATTATATTAAAACATTCTCAGCAAATTTTAAGCAACTCTTTATTCTCACCGCACAACTTTTAAAGGGGTCACTCAGAATTCATTTAATGGAGTCTGAATAAAAGACTCTCATGTCTCTAAAGGAACCAATAATTCAGTAACCCTAGTTCAAGCTAACATATTCAAGTTCTGAAATAAGTATATTGTTCTCTTTACATATCAACCTGGAGAAAGAATTTTTTTCCAATTTCCTTCCTCCTTTCACTCACATATATTTGTCAATTTATTCACTGAACATCTTTGTTCCAGCCATGGTGCTATTGTCTTAACATATACTTCTTTTTAACTATGAGATCAACACTAATGTAATGTTTGAATTGGATATAAGAAAATATGTCTTAGAAAGCATAAGTGGTGTGTCCTAGCAATTAGTTAACTGAACTGATTTTTGAGTCCAAATTCAACACCCAAGTCCATACTCTCAATATTTAAGTATATTACAAGACTCTCTGACAAATGCTAGATTAAATTCAAACAGGAATAGATAATTTCATATTTGTTGTACCTTATAATTTTAACTAAACATTATGATGCCCAAGGCATCCATTGAACATTAAATTTTTTTTGCTGTAGTTGCATTCTCATCCTAAATTTCTATTAATGCATAAATAACTACCTAGATAAATATTTTCAGGTGGTGACACTGAGTTAAATGTCAATCCAATCTATTATTACCTTGACCCTTTTATATCTAACTATATATCTTTTAATATCTATCTAACTATATATCTTTCACCAATTGTCCAAGCTCAAGATTTTGTGTTTTGTTTGACATCAGTTCTATGAGTGAAATTATGCTTGACATGTGTACATATGTAAATTACCAATATCCACTCCCACTGTGACAACATAAAAATGAATTGAGGTGCTGGTGGTGTAGTTTAGCAGTAGAACTACTGCCTGGGTTGTGTAAAGTCCTGGTTCAAAAGTTAGCAACATCACCAGCAAAATTACCACAACAACAAAAATTCAAAAAGTTGACTATAGACTAATAGATCCCTTAACCACTCAACCATTTCAAATTATAATTAGAAATTGTTCAATACTATCAAGAATTTATGTGACTTTATTCAAACTACATCAATTCTCTCTGAGCTTTTATAGCTATATTAGTCAAATATCTGTCATTGGAATGGGTTAAGATTTAGTGCACAATAAATAGCTCTTAGGGAAGCTATATCATCACTGCTCTATTTTACATCCTGTTATATCTGGTATAAAATAATGTACTCAACATATGTACCTTTAAAAAGTAAATAAGTTCAGAAGAAAAAATAGTAAATAGCAACTAGATTTTTTCTTGATCTTATTAATTACATTAAACAAAATAGTATCAGTTTTTATTACAATAAACAAGATATGTGAGTTATAGTATAATAATATGATATAAAATGATAGTTACATAATATTGATTATAATCAACAGTGATAATTGAAGGCAATTAAATATAATTAAGCTCTTTTTGATTCACCATTTTATTAAATAGTAATAACTAACATCAATTAATCTTCTAAAAGTTATATGTTTAAAAAAGTGGGCACCTGGGGCTGGAGTGATAATACATTTGGTAAGGTATTTGCTCCACTTGTGGCTGATCTGGGTTCATTCCTCGGCACATCAGATCATTCCCACTAATAATGATCTCTGAGCCCACTAGGAGTGATTCCTGAGCACAGAGTCAGGTGTAACCCCATAGCACCACAGTATGCAGACCACAAACAAAAAACATATTAAAATATGAGTTCTTCAGAAAATTATTCTAAAGATACCTGTTGGATTGTTCTTTACAATAAACAGAAATGGATGATTTGCAATAAATTGGTTTCGAGCCAAACTCATGATAACAGGGATGTTCACACCTATGAAATAGAGAAAACTTTATTTATATCTTAATACTCTATCATCAGTAAGAAGTACAAATAAATTAATTTTTATATACTGAAAATGTCATTTTACTTGAGAACTTAATATATGCATAAATACCCATTACTTAAATAAAAAGAAATTTGGAGTCAATTTTAAAAACCAACGAGAATAGGGTAGGAAGAATCAATAATATCAAAATGACCATCTTACCTAAACTACTATATAGATTCAATGCAATCTCTATTCAAATTCAGTAATTATTTTTAAGGACTTAAATCAATTACAAAATTTGTGTAGAACCACAACAAAAATCTGTTAGCCAAATCCATATTGAAAAACAAGAAAATGGGTGGTATCTCTTTACCTAATTTGATGCTTTACTACAAAGCCATATTGATCAAAACAGCATGATATTGGAACAAAAACAGAGTCTCAGACCAATGGGTCACAATAACATGTCTAGTGACATATCCTCAAATATACGAACAACTAATATTTTACAAAGGAGCCAAGAATTTGAAATGGAACAAAGAGAGTCTCTTCAACAAATGGTGTGGTAACAACTGGATAACCACCTATAAGAAATTAGAGATTGAGTTATACCTCACACCTTACACAAAAATAAACTCAAAATGGATTAAAGACCTTGAAAATGATCTGAAACTTTATTTATCAAAGCTTACCCCCACCATTGATGAAGTGCCTAGAAATTGGAATACCTTTCTCCCCTGATGTGCTGCCCCATTTTGTTTCTAAGCGTTATGACCCATCCCATAAGAGTCATGCCTCCAACTACAGCCTACAAATAGATCTTCAATGTTTGTCAATAAGTGGGTAGGTGGTGGAATCCTTTATGCTTGTTAATCGTATTGTATACAATCTATGCTTATATTGTATATAACCCCACCACCCTGTTCACTATTTTACAAAATCCCTTCTATCCTCTAACCCACTCAACCCTAATCTGTTATCTCTTCCTATTAATCCTCTTTACCACCTACTCTTTACTTCTCAGGAACCGGGAACTTCACCTTGCCCCAGCAAGCTGCCACCCAGCCCCCAAAGTGAAAGGACACGTTCCTAGCCCCACATCTCTGGCTCCAGCAAGAAGCTGCAGACATCACTCCTGGTTATTCATTCTATGTGGCCCTTTTCCCTCCCTCTTCCCTTCAATGTGAACTGTAGCTTGCTACCTGATCCAGCTCGAGAGGAACCCCCAGCTCAAGAACACTACCTGATCCCTGACTGCTGTAAAACATTTCTCAGATTCCACAAAACCACAGTGTGGAAAGAAAATGTGCCCTGGATATTATTCTCTCCTTAGACTATCTCAAAAAACTTAATGAGGATGTCTATATTTTCACTGTATGTTTCTATAGACGCATTTCTTTAAAAGTTATAACTCTTGGTATTGTTCCATGTGTAGAGGTACCCTCCTCATTCCTTTTTTGTGTGTTTGTTTCTTTGGGGAGGGTTGCTTGTTCTAGTTCTTTTGTGTGTGTGTGTGTGTGTGTGTGTGTGTGTGTGTGTGTGTGTGTGGTTTTTTTGGGTCACACCCGGCAGTGCTAGGGGTTACTCCTGGCTCCATGCTCAGAAATTGCTCCTGGCAGGCACGGGGGACCACATGGGATGCCGGGATTCAAACCAATGACCTTGTGCATTCATGCTATCTCTCGGGCCCCATTCTATTCTAATAGAAGTCTTGCTTGGTAAAAGACCTAAGGCACAGAGACTGTATAGCATGCTATTTTTATCTACAAATGTACCAATAATATAATATGGCATTGTTCTTTTTTGCATAGGCACACTAAAATGGGGAAATGTTATGTATAGAAAGAAGTTCTTATCTAATAGGAATAAGGACCCATAAATTTTATAATGCTGGGGCACCTTCCACTCTGAACAAATATTGACTGTCCAACCCCAAACTCTGGATTTCAACCTTAGCACAGCTCCCTGTACCAGAACTAGGAATCAAGGAGGCCCTAATACAACTCTAGCAGCAACTTTTTCCAGGGTGGGCAACCTGCCCTACCTCACCAACTCACAGAGAGATAAAATCAGAAGACATTCCATCCTAGAATCTGTGCAAATACCAAGGTTTCTAATTACATAAGACAGATTACAACAACCACCACTGAGCAGAACTTTTCTTGAGGCTATAAAGAAAAGCTTTATCCTAGGTTTTGCCCTAGGACCTGTGCAAAAATCAAGATCACTAATTACAGAAGACTCGTTTTGACAACAGCGACCAAGCAGAACTATTCCTGGAACCATAAAGACCTTGGGGTTCGACATCTAACATTCCTAGAGCTATTATTCAGTCTATGGCAGTATGCTTCAAGGGAAGAAACACCCCATATCTTAGGCCAAGGGAATTTCCTTTCTAATTTACACAATGTTTATAGTGCCTATGAACAATAACAATAACAACAGCAACACATATCTGCCTCCCCCATTTTTTCTTTTTTCTTCTTTAATTTGATTTATAACTTCTAGATAGGGGCTTCCAACATTTGTAAATGACCATAATATGAGTCATCATGTTCTACCTCATATATCCATGTCCTTCCTCCTACAAATTGAGAAAGGGAAACAACAAAGGGATTGGGACACAGGGGCCAAGCAGTCTCAGGAGCATTGAGTAGAAATAAAAAATGGTCAGTTCTAAATATCCAAACCAAAGTTAATGACATTAGAATCAAGAAATCTAAACTACAACAAGCTATACAAAAAATGGACCTGTTACACTAGCAGTCCAAGGAACTGAGCCTGAAGATAAGGGATGCATGCTGGGAACTATCCTGGAGGGAGGTCAACACTAGTGGCGAGAATGGCCCTAACTCACTGTCACTATGTGACTGAAATACAACTATTAAAGACTTGTAATTCACATTGGTTTCAAAAAATTTTTTATAAAAACACAATGAGAAAAAGAAATACTAGATTATTTATGGGATTATTAACATCACAATTAAGCTCAATAAAGAAGTCATATACAGATAGAATTTATTAGAAGCATCTGAAAATTTTCTATTTCAGATAGTATTTTTCTGCTCAATTTTATGTATAATATATAATTGAGTCTTATAATGCCTCAATCTTAATTTCTATCCAGATATTTTTTGTTCTTTTATTTTTCCAACTTATGGTAATTACATCTGAGTTTACTTGGCTAGTTTTTGAGTCACACGAGTGATGTCCATGGCTTCTTATGGTTTTGTTCTCAGAGATAACTTCTTATGAAACTATAGAGACTTAATGTGATGATGTCTGAGATTTAACCTGAATTAGCCACATATAAAGCAAGCAACTTAGATGCTGTGGTCTTTCTGGCCATAATTAGTATTTTAAACTTATTTTCCCAAAATTACTTTGCTAAAAGCAGACCTATTAAGAATTTGGACCTTGAATAAGTATGTATTTATGCTGAGATTTTCTGTACCTTAGTAAGTATTTACTATAATAAATCCTATCATCTTGCTCTTTTGTGGCATTTGTCAATATTTAACATGGCTATTCCAAATAACAGGAACTTATTTCCTTATTAGGGCAAATGTTCCTACATAAACATCAATCTTTAGCAATTAGATTTTGACAATAAAATATACCTATAGAAAAGTAATTTTTAAAAGTACAAGATACATTATTACAATTTTAAAAATAATTCTAGAAGAGAGAAAACCCTTTGCATTAGGCTCCTATATCATGCACACAAAGTTAAAATTATACTGACAAAGAATGAACATAGAAACTTAACAAAATAAATGAATACCGAAAGATACCATAAAGGCCAAGCAATAGCACAGCAAGTCGGACACAGATAGCACGTTTGCCTTCTACATGGCCTATCCAGGACAGATCTGAGTTCAATTCCTGGCATCCCATATGGTCCCCCAAGCCTGCTTGGAGCGATTTCTGAGTACAGACCCAAGAATAACACCTGAGCACGAAGAAAGAAAGAAAGAAAGAAAGAAAGAAAGAAAGAAAGAAAGAAAGAAAGAAAGAAAGAAAGAAAGAAAGAAAGAAAGAAAGAAAGAAAGAAAGAAAGAAAGAAAGAAAGAAAGAAAGAAAGAAAGAAAGAAAGAAAGAAAGAAAGAAAGAAAGAAAGAAAGAAAGAAAGAAAGAAAGAAAGAAAGAAAGAAAGAAA
>PVKC010015653.1:0-21329 GCA_004027635.1 Crocidura indochinensis
AGGAGGGGGGGAGGGAGGGAAGGAAGGAAGGAAGGAAGGAAGGAAGGAAGGAAGGAAGGAAGGAAGGAAGGAAGGAAGGAAGGAAGGAGAGAAAGAGGGAAAGATGAGGATATTGGATTTAGATGGCAGAATTTGGGGAAATCTGGTATTCAGAATTAAACCAATCACTAAACTTGCCATCCCAATGAAAACTACTCAAGTACTCATGTCTGAGACACTTGCCCAATTCTCTTCTCTACCTCTACTATCAACTCCTCCCTGAATCTCAGATTAAATCGGATCATAACACTTTCTAAGCAAGACATCTATCAACCTAATCTGGAGAGGATTTCTCCTGAAACACTTGTGAAAAATTGCAAATTTCTATCTGCAAAAGACTTTGGACTGTGTGTGAATTTAGGAAATCCTCATTCATACCTTATGAGTGGATTGAAGTTGACTATATGGACAAATTTTCCAGAGAATACAATTTCTATATGCTTTTTGGTATAGACCATGATGTGTAAACTAGCTTGTGTTCAGTGTTAACCCTCATCACATGAAACTGGAAGGAAGTCCTGAAACATTTGAACCTAATTTATTAAAAGAAGTCTGGAGTCAACCAGCACAATTGCATGCCCATGTCCTTGGAAGGGCTCAGGAAATTCTGCCTTCACTGAAGCCTTGAAATGGATATTGACAAAAAAAAAGTGGGAAAAACATCTTTGATACACACTTGGGTGACTGTTCTATGTTAAGAGCTGTCAAGGAAGGTGCTACAGTTAAAATGGGCTTCTTGGTTTCATTGTGATGGAAGGAATCCAGGGTGGAAAAACAACAAGCAAAGAAACTGAATTAAGAAGGGCAGAATGAGCTTGATTTTTAGAAAAGAAAGGTGTGTGCATCATCCTGGTAACCGAAATGGTGGTGGTTGATTGTTCATGGGCTGCTTTGAAGGAAAGCTCTGCTTTCCCCCAATGCATTAAAATAGGGTGTACTAATACAATGACCCCCAAGTGTCAGTGGTTTGGCATTAAAGTTTATTTGTCACATAAAGTCTGCTTCGAGTCTAAGTGACTCTCAGGGGATGGAGTCCACTTTATTCCTGTGATCTGATTTCACGGTTCCTGGGATGAGAGAGAGTCTGTGGAGAAGTCACACCTGCTCGTCTAGGCAGCCGCCCAGAAGTGACACATATTACTTCTGCTCACAGCCTGTTGAATAGACCTAACCATGTAGTGCCACTTAACTCCAAGGGGACAAAGAAATGGACAGACCAGGTGGAGGAGTAGTGAGCATTACTTTCTCCACCTCTCCTGGTAAAGCCAACCCCACTTTATGAACATAAATAAGCAAGTAGTGATCAGATCTTAGCTACCACCATGGTAGATATGATCCTTACCCAATTTCTAGACTCAAATTCAGAGACAGAAATCCTCAAATGGAGGAAAGACTTGGGTGTATCTGAAGAAAGAGCCTATAAAATGATTCAAGTGAATACTTAGGACCTTCCTTCTGTTTTCTTCAATTACCTATGGATAAATAGGTAAATATATAACTGTATGTGAATATATACTTGAAATCAGATCTAAACTTATACTACTTCCTGTGTACTTAAATCGCCACTATGATCTAATCATTAGAATGAAGGCTTTTGTATAGCAGGTGACAAATAAAGTTTTTACCTATGCCATTTGATGGAATAGACCAATGGAACTCAAAATCTGTGTCACTTATTGAGAGAAATATACTCAAAAATAACCATCTCACTGTCCCCTTTATCAATGGAGGAGGGAGATACCTGGCAGGAAGGGACAACAGGAAATTTCCACATTTTCTGCTATTATCAACATATAAAATCAAAATAGAAACCACCTCCTTGTAAGACACCTAGAAACTGGTGTCCCCATCAGAAACATGGGACAATGCAGGAATTATCTTTCCTTTACACAGGCACATTTGATTCTTTGGTTTCTCTTGCCAAAGACAGATGGACCTTGGAAAATGGCGATGGGTTACTGTGAGTTTAATAATGTGTGACTCTGACTTCAGGTACTTTTCCCTTCATGGTCTCCTTATTAGAACAAATCAGTAACAGTCCTTGATATTGAGGATGAAGTTATTAATCTGACAAATGCTTTTTTCTCCATTTCCAACAAATGGCAAATGCTAGAAGCAATCTTCTTTCCCTTGATGGGAAGAGCGTACACCTTTATGACTTTCTCGGAGATGTTTTAACTCTCCTTTGACCAGCACATCTCTTTTTCCACTTTGCCTAGAAAGAGTGATAAATTGAATTAAAGATGTAGGTGCTTGCTAATGGTTTAGCTAAATGACTTGGGAGTTCGAAGGAGCAAATTTTGAGGATTGGTGTGACAACACTGCACCCAATGAATCCAGGTGACTAATCAACTAGCTTTCTCATGGCAGGATATGGGGTAGAGACTCAGCTTTCCTCTCCAGATATTGCAGTGCTTGCTTATGACACATGACATAGTGGTTCTCTAGAGATAGCCATACCTTTGAGCCTGTGCATATGGTATGTTACTTAACAAAGGAATTTTGCAGGTAAGATTAAGGTTTATGGATCTCAGAATAGAAAGAACCCTATATTGTCCTGATGAACCCAACTCAACCCCATTAGTTCTTCCAATGAGAACCTTTTCTGAAAGAACAGTTTGAAAGGGGCCAAATATATAGATATATAGTACAAGCATTTAGACACTTACATTGCACACAACGGATCCAGATTTGATCTCCAGCACCCCATATGGCCTCCAAAGTATCATCACAAGTGACCCTTGAGTGCAGATCTAGCAGTAATCCCCAAACTGGGTATGCCTCCAAAACAAACAACAACAAAAAAAAAAGAGTCAAAAAAAAAAAAAACCAAACAGCCTGAATGATGAAACCAAAGAGGGAGGAGATATTCAGAAGTTTGAAGTAAGAAAAGAGCTCAACCTTTGACAGTAATCTATGAAAACTGGTACATTGCTCAATATGGAGGTTCTAAAAGTTGAGAACAGCCCCTTTTCATAGTTAGAAGGAACATGAGAACCTCCAAGGATTGAACTATCAACCTGTTAAGTGAGCAAAGAAGCAGACTCTACCCCATGTCTGGTTGACAGAACCACGGTTGACTGTTGAACACCTCCATTATGATGAGGTAATTTACCTACCTTGGAAGAGAAAGTTAGTCTAAACAAGGATTTATTTTCCTTAGCAACATAATTTTTTTCGCTTCCAAAGTGTAGTTTAAGCAATGCCTACTGCCTTGTTATGACCATCACTAATTCTTTCTCATCAAGTAATTTATTTTACAGAAAGCACTAAGACAACAAATCAATCCCCATGGGATTCATTGATCTTATCCTCTGTCAGTCACCAAGAAACAGATGGCATTTTCTTAAAACCAGTGCCAGTATCAGATACTTATGGGCACTGGAGTACACAGTGACCATGTAAGTAGATTATAAGCTTTGAAGAAGCAACAAACACATGATGCTATTTCTTCCACTAATATAATTCCTGGATCTAGAGGTGATGATGTGAAAAGTATATACACTGAGTAGCAGGGGATCATGCAAGACTCACTTGCAACTAGAGCTAAAATTCTTCTTGACTATTTCTTGATTACTTCCTGATCTTGGAACTTTGCTCTGAGAGTTCTGTATTCCAGGCTAATAGCTACTATCTAATCCAAATTTATGTGCTGGCCCTGTTAGACTGGATTTATGCTTAGCCAGCATAACAAGTCTAAGAGTAGAGTACATTTACAGTGTCCACAATTTCCACACAAGAAAATGATATCAGAGAAGCTGGGTGAGGGGAGCTGAGACACAGGTCATTCAAGTGAATGCTTAAATGTTCTATAGGAAAGACCAAATTGTCTCCACCCAACTTGAAAAGAGAATTGTCTCCTGGATAGTTTGTCCTAAGGAGCCTAGGAGAGCATGCAAAGAACCTGGCTTGGTTGCATTGAATTGTATGCTGATCTTTAAGATACAAGATCTGTTGTAACTAGAGAGCAAGGAACTGCACAGCACCAATATAGAGCTTTCTTGGAAGACCTCCTAAAGGCATCACGACAAGGAAAAGTTCATGCAAATGTCTATAGTGAAGACCATCAGCAACTCAAAGATGTAGACACAGATCCTAGGTGGCTCCTCATTCCAGAAAAAACTCCACAAATTGTCAAAGAAAACATGAGCTGGGCAAGAGAAAAAGTAAGTCATGAAAAATCATCAGCTATAGGAAAACCCCAGAATCTATCTGGAGTTCTTTTCTATGCTGTTATAAATTCCTCTTCCTTTCTTTTGCGAGCTGAATTTAATGTATATTTCTGGTGTGATGAAATTTTTAATATGGCTACCTAATATCCCATTGGAATGCCAGGTTGGAATCTGGAGTGAGAATTCCACTAAGACAGATCATTTTTTTTTTTTTTTTGGTTTTTGGGCCACACCCAGTGACGCTCAGGGGTTACTCCTGACTATTCGCTCAGAAGTCGCTGCTAGCAGGCATGGGGGACCATATGGGGAACCGGGGGATCGAACTGTGGTCCGTCCTAGTTAACACAGGCAAGGCAGGCACCTTACCTCCAGCGCCACCACCCGGCCCCCAAGACAGATCATTTTGCTCAGTGAAATTGTTTACAGTTGTACAAAAGCTAGCAACATTCTCTACAATAGCTACATTCTTTCATAAACACCTTTTCTTTCTTTTTTTTTTCCTTCATTTTTCATTTAATTTTTTTCTTGTTTAAGTTCTAAGGACAAGTGGGTATTTTTTTTTCAAATGTCTTTTATTTTTCTTAAAACCTATAGATGAGTGAGACTATTCTATGCCTATCTCTCTCCCTCTGACTTATTTCACTCAGCATAATAGATTCCATGTGCATCCATGTACAGGAAAATTTTATGAGTTCATCTCTCCTGATGGATGCATAATATTCCATTATGTAAATATACCACAGTTTCTTTAGCCATTTAACTATTGAAGGGCATCCTGGTTGTTTCTAAAGTCTGGGTATTGTAAATAGTGCTGCAATGAATATTGGTGTGAGGAAGAGATTTTTGAATTGTATTTTTGTGTTCCTAGGGTATATCCCTAGGAGTGGTATAGCTAGGTCATATGGGAGTTCAATTTCCAGGTTTTTGAGGAATCTCCATATTATTTTCCATAAAGGCTGGATTAGATGGCACTCCCACTGCAGTGAATTCTCACCTTTCTCTCCTTATCCCCTCCAGCACCAATTATTCTTGTTCTTTGTGATATGTGCCAGCCTCAGTGGTGTGAGATGATACCTCATTGTTGTTTTGATTTTCATCTCCCTGATAATTAGTGATGTGGAGCATTTTTTCATGTGTCCTTTGGTCATTTGTATTTCTTCTTTGACAAAGTGTCTATTCATTTCTCCGAGTTTTTTGATGGGATTAGATTTTTTTTTCTTGTGAAGTTCCTTCAGTACCTTGTATATTTTGGATATTAGCCCTTTATCTGATGGGTCTTGGGTGAATAATTTCTCCCATTCAGTGGGTGGTGGATATGTGGATTTTAGCCTATCAGAAGAAGATAGACTATAATGGAATTTGATTATAGCCCTGTTTTCTTTCTTTTGAAGAAGCTGTTGAGCCTGCACCTTTCAATGTTCAAAAATCCCTCTTGGCAGTGTTCAGGGCACCATATGTAGTGACAAGCATTGAATGAGGGTAGGCTATATGCAAGGCAAGAGCCATATCCATTGTATACTCTCTCTTGCCCACATGCCCCCTTTTTTCAATATCTTTTCCTATAGTGAAGGCACCGTAGGAGGTTGATTGCCTCCTCATTTGAAACTTCGGAAACACAATATGCTTGGCCATTAAAGTGGGCCTAACCTCCTCTATCCAGACTTGAACTCTTTTTTTTGTTTGTTTGTTTGTTTTGTTTTGTTTTGTTTTGTTTGGACCACTCCCATTGACACTCAGGGGTTTCTCCTGGCTATGCACTCAGAAATCGCTCCTGGCTTGGGGGAACCATATGGGACACTGGGGGATCGATTTGTGGTCCATCCTAGGCTAGCACTTGCAACTCTTGAGTTAGACAAAACAAAATAAAAGAATGATGATTCATTTATATAATTGAAAACAGCCTAATCTCATAATAATTCCATCTAAAGTATAAAATTTTTTTGGTAGCGGGAACACCCAACAGTGTTCAGGACTTACTCCTGTCTCTGTGCTCAGAGGTCACGCCTGGTAGAACTTGGGGGGACATATGCGGCGTCAGGAGTTCAATTCAAGTTGGCCACATACAATGCAAGCTTCCTTACTGCTATAATAGCTTTACACCCCACATGAACATGATATTTTTAAGAAAGTCAGAAAGCAGCACTTGCTTCCACATAAAAATGGAAGGCACAGAGATGGACTATTTGGTCCCACTGTGGATGTCATGAGAAAAACATAAACACAAATTGTTGACTGGTTTTGTGGGGATCCCTGTCAGTACATCATTCTTCATAACAGAGATTTGACTAAGATCCTTTTAAAAAATAAATAACAAGCCTTGGAGATGAGATGAATTGCAAGTCATAAGTGATTTTCTATTTATTCATTCAATATTTTTAAAGACTATTTTCTAAAAAAAAAAAAAAAAGAACCAGTAACTAGGATACAAATAAAAAAAAAGCTGAGCAACATTTCTAACAGAAATTGAAACCATGGAATCCTAATCAATGCCTGAGTATATAGGAGTCAAGTACTTGGTGGGGGTAAGGCCTAGCTACCTTGGTGCAGTCAGTTCCTATTACTGAGGGAAGAAGGAAAGACAGGTTGGAGTGTTCACCCCTCTTCCCCAAAGAGAAGAAGCCCAAATGCCAAACAGTCCTCAATAGGAGAGATGCCTACAGAATCTGACTGGTGGGTGAGTACAAGGAGCAAGTCAAGGTAATAATGTTGACTCTGACGTGTGTGTGTGTGTGTGTGTGTGTGTGTGTGTGTGTGTGTGTGTGTGTGTGATGCAACTATATCAGAAGCATTGACCAGCTTAGATCCAACTACTTAACTACTTTTAGGGCCCACTGGCAAAAGCTGGCTTCCAAAGAAAACATTGCATTGGGGAGAAACTTCTGGAGAACAATCCAGGGAAAACAATCTAGGTGGAGACAGACAGGCAAGATCATAGAAAGGAGAAGCTTCAGATCAAAGTTCAGGAGGGGTCTGATGAGTATCCAGAGGCACTGGGTAAGAGGAGTATCTGAAAACCATGCTTCTTTTGTTTTTAAATGATGGGGTGCTCTGGAGCCCAGGAGAGAGAAAAGATACTCTGCTACTCCTAGTTAGTCCATCACACTGCCATTCCCCCTGTGTTCAGCAGAGAGATTGAAGTACCAGGGGTTCACTCTGCCAAGGATGAAGAGACAGTGGATGGCTCTCTACAAGGAAATGGCAGGACTGGATTGGCTGCTTTGAAATATCACCGGGGTGATGGACTAACAATGACTACTGAAGACAATTCAATCAGGAAAGCAAGCAACTCCATTTCTTAGGCCCTTGGAAGCTAGATTTTGAGACGTTTGGCCCAACCACAAGTGCTCATGCAGAAGTGGGGCTCCTTTCTCGGCAGGCTTCTGAACTGGGGGAGCTTACCATGAGCTGGGGTATTTGTACAGCAAGTTCCAGGAGCCAGTGCTGGCCAAGAGTCCCATATGACAGGTAGCTGAGCACCTCACTTTTCTTCCCTGATGGTCTATTAAGACAATGGTGCTGGGGCTGGGCGGTGGCGCTGGAGGTAAGGTGCCTGCCTTGCCTGCGCTAGCCTAGGATGGACTGCGGTTCGATCCCCCAGTTTCCCATATGGTCCCCCAAGCCAGGAATGACTTCTGAGCGCATAGCCAGGAGCAGGAGTAACCCCTGAGCGTCACTGGGTGTGGCCCAAAAACCAAAAAAAAAAAAAAGAAGAAGAAGAAGAAGACAATGGTGCTGATGTTAGCAGCAGCATCCCTGATACCAGGACTTTACCTAAAGGCATAGATTCTGGGGATATTTTCCTGCTTTGTCCTGATCAGGTCACTGGAATAGTGTTCTGTTTGGATGCTTCCCATAATCTGTGTTTATCTAGAAGCTGGGCCTAGAAAAGACTCCTCTAGACTTGCTCACACACCTATTTCTCTATATTTAATTCTCTTTATCTTGGATGTGGAAAATTGTCATGCTTTTCTGTCCTCTGCAGTTTACCCAGGCTTTACAAATAACACTTGGATACTTTTTCTAATTCTAGTGATTCTTTTTTTATTTTTAAAAATTATTTAAACACCGTGGTTTACAAGGTTGTTCATAATACTTTTTTTTTTAAAGAAAAACCAGGCTATCAAGCAAAACACCTTGATTTTGTAGACCTTGCACCACATCTTATTAGAATTGAAAGGATGCCTTTTGGATGGAGATACTTTTGAAGCAGATACTCAGGCAAAATTCCTGATTTTTTTCTTGGGGGACAATCTGGGAGCCAAAAAATCTGGAATAAGGGCTTGCAGACAGGAGGATGATGAGGGAGTTGAAAGACTTTCTCAGCCAACCTCAGAAGCTGATACAAGCTAGAATGGCATCCAGAAGCACAGAGAAGCCATGTGAAAAATATAAAGCAAGAGAAGATGAGGCTTTCCAGGCTAGATAATCCAATGGGATGCCCAGTGTTGGGAACTTAGCTCTTATTTGAATCACATAGGTCCTTTTATTTCAAAACTCCAAAATCCAGAGAGATAGTACAGATGTTAAGACACTTGCTTTGTACACAGTTGTAACCCCAAATCAATTCCCCAACACTGCCTCTGGACATTCCCCCCAACACTGCAGGAAATGACTACCACAGGGTGTGGTCCTCAAGCCAAAACATCAACCACAAGAAGACTACAGAACCATAAGTCCCCCATCACCCACACCAGTGGCAGACAATTCAGACTCACCATGACTCTCATATGTTTGTTTGCTACAAACATACTCAGAATTCTCTAGGAGCTCTGAGCAGTCATTAACAATCAATAGGACTCGGCTCGAGAAATTAAATCCACTAGTTGTACCCTGTGTAATGAATGTTGTTCTGGAAAATCCCAATAGTTACAATAAAATATTAAGGTACTTTGCTTATTTATTCACATATTTTATTGTAAACACAATTAGCACTCTCATTTTTCTCAGACACAACAATAATGATTTCGGCGATTGACCCCTTCCATGAGTAACATATAGTTGGTCCGTGACTAAATACCAGTTTCAGGCGGCATAAGCAGATTGTGTCAATAGTCTATCCCCACGGCCAGCTCTGAAGTGCTTCTAATTCTCATAAACACTTCCGTGCACTGTATTAAGTTCAAAACAAGTGACATGTGTTTAGCATTACATGTTGTAGAAGCGCTAAGATTAATTTCCAAAAGATCAAATAAATAAACACTCAGAGATGCATGTAATTCTGGTAAACATTCATTTCCTTCTCATCACCTGTCACTCTCCACATCTACAGCTGAGCCCAGGCGCGGCTGCAAACTCCTGGGCGGTAGAGATTCCGAAAAAAAGCAGCCCGACTATCCTCAGTGACATGGGCTTAGCCACTTCCACGAAGCAGGCTTATTGTCCTCTCCTGGACATCGAGTATGATGACAAAATAAACACATCAGGGGGCCGGGCGGTGGCACTGGAGGTAAGGTGCCTGTCTTGCCTGCGCTAACCTAGGACGGACTGCAGTTCGATCCCCCGGTTCCCCATATGGTCCCCTGTGCCTGCCAGGAGTGACTTCTGAGCGAATAGCCAGGAGTAACCCCTGAGCGTCACTGGGTGTGGCCCCAAAACAAAAACAAAACAAAACAAAACAAAAAAATAAACACATCAACCCAGACCTGAGCATCCAAGACCCTGATTCTGAAGATGAAGAGTATCTGTTAGTCCTGGAAGAACAAATGCAGAAATGAAACTAAAGGGTTTTGGAGAGCATTGTCCTTATAAGGGACTAGGTCTTTAAATGAGAAGGGCAGCTCTGGAAAGGGAAAGCCTGGGAAAGCACGTTAAGGTTTCTCTACAGAATATTCTGGAAGGAGCTGAACAGAGCCAGAAGTTCTGCGAAGTGCAAATATAGGATGTCTCAGAGCACTGTCACATGTGAAGCCCTGTAACCAAGCTCAAAAAAACAACGGTTGCATTGTAGAGAGAAATTGAGGGGAGTCAGGGATTTATAAACCTGATTCCCTTTTCCCTGCCCGTTGAAGGTTCCAGGTATGGGTAGGTCCTAGGAATCTGCATTGCTAGCACATTCACAGCTGCTGGGTAGGCTCAATCAGTGGAAATCTCTGATGTAGAATAGAACAAAGACCTTCCTGGGGATCTGGTTCATTCCCAGCCTGGCCTTGTCTTCTACTATTTTGCACTGGACCCTCTGACCCCCTTGCCTTGTCCGGCTCATGCCTCCTTTCAGAGCTTTTCTTGTTCCTGCCTCTTGCCAAGTCACTCACTCTCCAGAGTTTCACCCAGTCTTCACCTCTGACAATTGTTTACTCACCAGACTCCTCTTCAGGACTTTTATTTCTTCCCATCAAAGCTGCACACTCACTCTGTCCTTGCATCCTTATCACCCTTATACTCATCCCCAGTTGGCCCAGGGCTACTTTGACTTGTTGACTTATGAGGTTCTTTTGTTTGTTTGTGTTTGTTTTGTTGGTCATACTCAGCTGTGCTCAGGATTTACTCCTGGTTCTGGGCTCAGGGATCACTCTAGGCAATAAATGAACTCCAGTTGGCCCCAGGCAAGGCAGGTACCCAGCATGCTGTACTCTTTCTCTCCAGCTTCCTTAAACATCTTCTCATCAACAACTAGCTCTGAACTATCACCACAAGGAACATCTTTACCTGAAAAATTATTTTTGTTCACTATTATACCCCATTCCTCAAAATAGTTCTAGGCACATTAATAGGTGTTCAGGATAACTAAAGGAATAAAGAAGTTTGAGAGACAAATGAAACATTTAGATCTGCTTAACTACAATAAACACCAAACTAGAAGATAATATCAAAATGAAATTTCACCATCTATCATAATCTTAAATGCTACAAGAAATTTAATTAGGATTGGAAATGGAGAAAGTATCCTTTATACCTAGTATTATTTTGCTTCTCAGTCAATAAATTTTTCTTTATTCTGAGATCACAGGTATATCCTATTTTGTTATGTATAAATATAATACAATTTGATTATATAGTATAAAAGTATTATCACTTTAAAGTCTTTTATAAAAATTTGAAATAATAATGGTTGGATTAACTGGATTCCATCCTAATCAGGATCTGCTTGTTATCCATTGGTTAAAAGCACTTTTGGATGGAAACATCCTTTGCACTGGTGCCTTAGGCCTACTGTTTTCCACCTCAAAGTGTGGTTTGGGGCTTGCTAATAAAGACCCCATATCTCAGGGGAAAAACCACGTGTGTTTTCGTTTTTCCACCACTGAGCTATCTGCTTTTTAGGAGTGGAAGGCTTGAATGTGGGAATTCCTGAACCTGTTTTATTCCCTAAACATGTGTGGATTATTTCCTGCATTGGTGTCTGCTTCCAGACCCACATCTCTCCAGTGCCCTGGATTTGGGGCATGAGGTTTCTGCCTCAAATAATGGTCTAAAAAGTGGTGTCAAAAATGTATAGGGGATGGAATCAACAATACAGGGATTAAGGCTCAAGCCTTGTATGCAGCTCATCCCAGTTCAATCGTCAGCACCACATGGTATCCCAGGAGCATTGCTGACACCCACTCCCCTACCTCATTAGCAGAAATTATGGGATTAGGCTCCAGGACTTTAGATCACTATTTGGGAGACTTCCTGTATTATGTGGGAAGAGTTCATATGTCCTTTATCTAAGCCTTCCCTAAATTAACATCTTATATAAGGAGAGCATTAAATTACAGATAGGAGCATGGCATTGTAATAGTATTTCAGATTAGGTCAATTACTTACACATTCATGTATGTACACTTAAACACATCATCCATTTATCTCTAATTACTGCCACATTTTAAAACACATATGCACAATGATTCTGATCTTTGTCTAATTCTAGTCTTTGTCTCATTCTTATCTAATTCTAATCAACATATAAATGTTTGTTGTGCAACATTAGGATGTAATAAATGTTTTGTAAGCTATACTGGGACAACTAAAAATGAGAAAGCTTCATATAATTATTTTATTTTTGCAAAATCCACGTGGCACCAAATCTGCCATGACAATGTGGCTAGGCAGCTAGCTGTGTATTCTTCTCACATGCAGTTTCATGGGAACACCACTACAGTTACCTCTCACATCCCCTAGATCCCCATTTTTTTTGCTGCTGCTTCTTCCTCCACTCTGATCTCAGACACCCACAGACCTCCTTGTCTCTGCAATTACAAGGAGGTTTAGAAATGGAAGCAGGTGACCTGGATACTGTTGGCAATGGCTTTTACAGATAACCAGTTTCTTTGGTTCCTTTTCCAAGCCTGTGGCCATGTCCAGTTCACTCTTCATTGCTGAGAATTAACCCCTGGTGCAATGGACCCTGGGGTTTTCAATATGCCAACCAATGAGGATCCCTCAGCTAATTTCTAATTTCAGGCTGTTACCAACAAGCTGCCAATAAATGTTCTTATACAAGCTTCTGGATAAAAAAGTTTTCATTTCTCTGAAATAACTGAAAACATGTGCGATTATTGGGTCCCTGGAAACTTCATTTTTAAAGTAAATGCCGATTTATTTCCAGCATGATGCCATTTTTACATTCCCACTAGCAATATGTGTGTGTACGTATACTTGCCTGCATAGAAGAAATGATTCCCTCACATCCTTGCCAATGCTGAATATTTTTATTTTCCTTTAGCCATTCTGATAAATGTGAAGTTCTACTTCAAGGCTGTTTTGAGTCCTCTAATGACTGATGATATCCAATAGCCTGTTTCTCTTTTACTTTTTCTTTTAGGGGGGCAGTGCTCAGGGATCACTTTTGATGATGCTCAAGGCATCATAATTGGTGCTGGGGGAATAAAATGGGGTCATATATGAGAAAGATAAGTGTTTTAACCCCTGTACTATCTCTATGTCTCCATTTGCTTATTTTAACCTATAAATAAATTTTTCAGTGAACTACTGATATGTCCTTTGCCCATTTTCTACCTAGACTGTGTTTTTATTTTAAGTTTTGATAGTTCTTTATGTATTCTATTGCATGTCCCTTGGTAGCCTGTCAGTTTCTTCTAGTTTGGATTTATCTTTTTGTCCACTGAAAGGGTCTTTTCCAGAGTCACATTTTTAACTTTGATGAAACCCAATTAATTATTTCTCCTCTAAGGGATTGTGCTTTTGGGGTCACGTAGCCTTGGAACTCAAAGGTTTTGTTTTCTCTTTTGCCTTTTTCCTCACAATTTGGCCAGGATCCATTTTGAGTTAATATTTGTTTAAAGATGTGTGATGCTGACCACAGTCTTTTATGCCTGTGGAGAGCTCTGGCACCCTTTATTAGAAAGGTTATCTCTTCTCCATTTACTTGCATTTGCTCCTTTGTTAAACATTTAATAAGTGTATTTATATGGAGCTATTCTTGGGTCCTCTATCCACTTGGGGAACACCCTACTAACACCCCATTTTCACTCTTTTAGCCACAAAGTAGACAGACAGCCTTAGAAAAAGTGATTTATCCTTTCTTCTTTTTTAAAAATGTTTTTGACTATCCCAAAGCCTTTCTCTTGCCATAAATATTTTAAAATAAGCTTGTCTGTGTCTACAAAAAAATACCAAAATGTATGCTTGCTATTTTGCCAGATTCAGTGTGAAGTTCTTTCTTTCAGAACTGAAAACGACACATCCTTTCCTCTGACCTCGTGTTTTTTCTATGTGAAATGCTCTGTCAAACTGATGTCTTTATTTGTTGTTTGATTTTATTTTGGGGCCATACTGGCAGTGCTCAGGGGCTAGTCCTGGTGCAGTGATAGGGACTGAGGGACTCATGGGACCATGTGGTGCCAGGGATCAAACCCAAACCTGTCACATGCCAAACCTAAGTTCCAACTCTTTGAACCTGAACTCAGAATTGGTGCCTTCAAAAACAAAATATACCTTTTCTCTCTGGATGTTTTAAAAAAATATGGGAAATAGGAAGGGAGAGGGTAGAGGTGTCAGTAAAACCTAATCCCTAGCACAATATATGATCCAGCATATCACAACCAACAATGAAATTTTTTTCTTTTTCTTTTTTTTTTTTGTTTTTTTGTTTTTTGGGCCACACTCGTTTGACGCTCAGGGATTACTCCTGGCTATGCACTCAGAAATCGCTCCTGGTTTGGGGGGACCATATGGGACACCAGGGGATCGAACCTCGGTCCCTCCTAGGCTAGCACTTGCAAGGCTTACCTTTAGCGCCACCTTCCTGGCCCCCAACCATGAAATTCTTGGGCGCAGAAACAAGAAGAAAAAAGGGAAGGGAGAGATTGTTGTGCATTTCTTTAGAATTTCACTCAATGTCTTTAGTTTTTAGGGTTCCCTGTGACGTTTATTAATATGGGGTTTCTTTAGGTTTCCTTTATCTAGGGTTCATTCTACTTTGTCCTGCTGTAAGTTTCTGGCTTCTACTGCAGGGAAAGTTGCCAGTTATGATTGTTTTGGGATTTCAATGCTGTGACCATTAGATGTTTGTTCTGTAAATCCTTTTGTTTATTTTTTTAGTCTATTTTCTCTTTATTGTTCAGAGTGAGTAAATTTTATTGATTCATCTTTAACCTCATAAATTCTGGTCCCTATCATCTCCATACTGTAGAGATACATTCAGCAAGTTTTGCTTATTTAGTTTTTTTTTTTTGAAAGCTATCACGTCTTTGTAGTTCTTTTTCCTAACTTCTATTTCTTTGTCAATATATATCTCCTTCATTGTAGTGAAATGATTCATGTATTTGCTCCATGGAGCCTTTTCATTGAGACTTGCTTGATGACTATTATCAGAAGATTCCAAAGTTTTAGAACAAATATCTGGGGATTGACTTTGGCTCTCTCGAATTTTAGCTTGAAGGACTGTTTAAATATCCTGGACATTTAAATTTTTATGAGACTTTTGATCTGATCTCAATCAATCATTTTAGCAAGAAGTTAACATTCTTCTTTTTTAAAGTGGGGCGGATGGCATGCCCAGTGGTGCTCAGAGTTTACCACTGACTGCTCAAGGATCACTTCTGGTAGTGCTGAGAATCCATATGGTGTCAAGAATAGAACCTGAGTAGGGGTATGCAAGTACTTTACCCACTTTATTATCTTTCTGTCCCTTTACTTTCTAACTTTGTATTTAGTTCTAACAAACAACTGACTTTCTGAGTTCTTATTTGGTCATGTTGCTTTGGCCAGAGCTGCCCTTCCATCTAGTGCTGAGAATGGTGCACACAGTGACCAAAGGTAGCTCCTACAGACCACCTGCTATAGCCCAAGAGCCTCCAGTGAAGGGAGGTTCATTGACTGATTCTCCCTCCCTCTGTGTCGAGCAATTATGGTTGCCCCCATGAATAGAAGGACCAAGCTAGCAGTGCTTCATTTGCCATATGGTGTTCATCACTATCAAGCCATGAGTCCTCCTCTTATCACCCATTCTACTTCCAAGGCTGGGTCTATGGAGGTGAAATTGAAGGCCTTGACATGGATTTCCTGCTGCAGCTTCCAACAAGCCAACCACTAATCAGGCCTTGCCTGGGATAGCCATTGCAAGGCTGGTTCTTCACTCTTGTTCCTCTTGGTCCCAGCACTGGAGCAAGATTGTGTTTCCCTACTGTGTCTAGTACATAGCTTCCCTCTCCTGGATCCTTTGGGGAGAAGAAAGAGAAGACTGTCTTCTACATTCTGTCTATATTTTGTCTGAGCAGAGTTGCAGTGAATGGACTTTTCAAAGCTCCAGTTCATGGGTCTATGGGAGATAAAATGAAAACCCAGGAGTCACACCTATAAAGGATGAAAAATCATGCAATCTGCTACAACTTGGATAGAACTGAAGGATATCAAGTGACATTAAGACAGAAGAAGGGCAAACACTGGATGTTCTCACTTAACCTACAATATATAGAATAACAGGACAAGAAAATGCTAAGATACCAAATGTGGAGTCTTAGATTACCCTGAACCTTAAATTACAGAAGAGAATAACAGGGAATGAAAGAAATCAAGGCAGAGGGAATAAGAAGGGGGATGGAAGGTAACGGGAGGTGAGGATAGCATTCGAGGTCCCTTAACACCCTGTAGTGTAGTGATATATTCATTGTCTAAAACACAAAGCCAACAGCACTGAAAACAGAAACCAAACTATAACCATGCAATTTAAGAATGTGCCTTCCGGGGGCTGGGCGGTGGCGCTGGAGGTAAGGTGCCTGCCTTGCCTGCGCTAGCCTAGGATGGACCGCGGTTCAATTCCCCGGTTCCCCATATGGTCCCCCAAGCCAGGAGAGACTTCTGAGCGCATAGCCAGAAGTAACCCCTGAGCGTCACTGGGTGTGACCCAAAAACCAAAACAAAAAAAACAAAACAATACCTGAAACACTATCAGGAACAATTTTGTCGATTACACTGCCTTAATTTAATATATTTAATATATTTAATATATTTTAAAGAAGGAAAAAACATTTAGAGAGTTAGGTAGGGCTCAAAGGGCTAGAACTATATCCAATCCTAGGCACCACCTCCCCCCCTCTCCCCCAAGCAATACACGGATACAAGAGAGTCATTGGCCAAGCCTCAAAGTAAAGTAGCTTTCTAGCACTGCTAGTGGGGATCTAACTGCCACCATCCTCCCCTGACATAAAGAAAAGAAAAATTCTGAAAAACAACACACTGTATTTCTCATATTCTAGCTTTACTAGTCCTCCTGGCATTTTTGTTTCCAGCTCTTGGAGCCCTTTGATCACTGTCTATTTAATAACTTCTGGGTGTTTCATTATATTTAGAGAGGAGGAGTAGAGAAAAGTCAATCTATGGTATCTTGTTCTGGAACTGGAATCTAGAAAGTAATATAATTTGAGCTTCATAATCAGGTCTTTAATCCATCTGAAATTGATTTTAGTATATTATGTGAGGCTGATATCTAATTTCTTTCCCTCTCCAATTGTCTTGGCACCATTTTTGAAAACTGTCCTTTATCTCATTCTCTGCAGGTCTCACCTCTGTTTTGTATCAAGCCTTTCTCTTGGTCCTGCTATTAAATATTGCTGCTCTCTTTTGCTGTTTTTTACACAATAAAAAAAACAACTTAAAGGTAGCAAAAACATTTTAACCATTTTTATACTTATTTTGAACCCAGTAGACTTGTTAAAACTCATTAATTTTACATTTTTATCTATGGAATCTTCCTGAATAGCCTCTGTGAACAGTTATATCATTATTACATGCTATCTTTTTTCCCTTTGCTACCATTTTTTATTTGATGAGGGAAGATTCTTTCTGTATTGACTTAAACTTCTAGGATAGTGTTGAATTGAAAGAAGCGGGGATAAGAGAATTTTGTTCCATTTTGTTCTTACTCCCTAAAGAAAAACTTACATAATTTCACCACTGAGTGTGATATTTTCTGTAAGTCTGGGCTGATATAGTTTATAAAAAAAAAAAAGAAGTTTCCCTTTATTCCTATTTTGCTAAGTGTTTCCTTTCTATTATTAATAAATAGTAAATTTCATTCTTTAAAAATGGTAAAGATATAATATGCTACCCCTAGTTAAAAGAAAACTCAAGTGATTATATTAGCGTCAAAGTAGATTTCACAGCTGAAAAACTGTTACAAAGGCTAAAGACTGATTTTACAATAATTAAGTCAAATTATTAACCAAATACATAATAAACATTGAGATACCCAATAATTCTCCAAAATCCATGAACCAAAGAGAGGCAGAACTAAGAAAAAAAAATCTCTAGGTATATTTGGAAATTTTTCTTGAACATTTTTTTCCTTTCTCAATATTTGATAAAAACAAGTAACAAAGAACCCCTAATGAAAACCAATTCGTATCTCTGTAATGTTTCATTCAGAAACAGTAAGTTATGCATTCTTTGTTAATGCACATCAAATATTAATCAAAATAAGCCATATTCTGACCCAGGAAACAAGCTAAATAAATGTAAAATGCTTCAAGTCATTTATATTACATAACACACATAAAAGTAAATAAAAAATTTTAAATTATTTGGAAAATCCTTAAAATTAGGAAGTTAATAACATACTACAAAGTTGATTTAAAAAGTTAAAATGAAGAGAAATAATATACTATATTAACAGCCTACTATTGACTGTTTTCAGGGCTCAGACCTGTCAGTCCTGGATATCACATTAGTGTTGGTTGCAGTTAAGGCAATTGCCTTATCCCCTGTACTCTATACAACACCCCTTAAAATTGACTTTTAACAAAAGTATAAAGATATTTCAATTCTCAAAAAAACTCAATATTTACAACAAATGGTACTGAAACAATTGGATGCCCATTTGCAAAAAAATAAAGGGAGGTGGTAAGGAAGGAATTCCAATCTATATTTTAAAAACAAAATATGTGATCTAGGGGCCAGAGAAATAGCATGGAGGTAAGGCATTTGCCTTGCATGCGGAAGGATGGAAGTTCGAATCCCAGCATCCTATATGGTCCCCCGAGCCTGCCAGGAGCAATTTCTGAGCATAGAGCCAGGAGTAACCCCTGAGCACTGCTGTGTGTGACCCAAAAACCAATATGTGTGTGTGTGTGTGTTTGCCTGTGAGAGATCTAATAAAATGTAAAATGTGAAACTGAAAATTGCAGCAGAACAAACCATAGAAACTTGATTTGTTTGGCTATTATACACTGTATTCTCTGGTAGTAGATAAGGTTCATTGATGATGATCTTTGCTTCACACCATCTTCTATCCTCTATATTCTAGAATCCAGAGACCTAGAAATGACTTTTCTCAGACTCCTTGATATCAGATTTTGAATGCAATTTATGTTCTGATAATAAATATACCAAAGTATAATTTGGAATATAAAAAAGCAATTTTTTTAAAAAGTGTAGGTAGGGGGCCGGACGGTGGCACTGGAGGTAAGGTGCCTGCACTAACCTAGGACGAACCTCGGTTCGATCCCACGGTTTCCTATATGGTCCTCTATGCCTGCCAGGAGCGACTTCTGAGCGAATAGCCAGGAGTAACCCCTGAGTGTCACAGGGTGTGGCCCAAAAACCAAAAAAAAAAAAAAAGTGTAGGTTGTAGAAAACTTGATTTTTTTTTAGCAATGGGACCCTGAGTTCTACTATCAATGTGACTTTTCCTCCTCCAATATTTCCAATGATCTAGTTAATTCATAATCTCCAATAATAAATTATTCTCCTCTTGATATATTTTGTTTCTGATTTCCAAAATTTTCTGAATCATGAATAATATATTCATTTAAAAAAGATACATATGCTGTGACTGAAAAGCTAGAACAGCAGGTAAGGTCCTTGCCTTGCATGCACCTGACCCTGGTTCAATTCCCTTGGCAACATTGTTCCTTAAACTTTACTAGGTATGATCCTTGAGCAAAGAGCCAGGAGTAAGCCCTGAGTACTTTCTGGTATGGATTTCCCAAACCAATAAATTAATCAATTAATTTAAATGATATACTTTAGTGATTAAATCCAATGATTAATATCATCTTTATATCAAATAATACAAAGATCTTAAAATTGAAACACTCGTATTCCACTAATTTTAACTTTGTATAAGATAGACCGCTACTGTTTTATGCATTCTATGTTCATTAGAACTCATACTTTATTTACAACTTTCCATTTTCTTAATCCTTTCTATATTTTATACCTGTCAACTAAAATAATTTTAATTTTTCCCAAAGTAAAGTATTTAGTATTTCAAAATAAATTTTTTGGCCTTATACCCTGTTCAAGGATATTGTAAGTATGTAAGAATTACTTTTATATTAATTTAATTTTAATTACTTTTCTATCTGACTTTCTTGTTATTGATATTTATCATTACTAACATTCATTCAAGAACACTTCGACTTTATTTTGTTGTTATTATTAAGATTATTATATTTATCTTATGATTATAATTATATTAATTATCTTATAATAATTATGATTTTATCTTTGCTTCTGGTATAATATAATGGGTCTAATTTCTTTGCTGGATTGACATTAGAAGCTTTCTTCAATTTGTGGCTTCATGACATTTCTTTGTCCTGAAAATTTCTCACTTCTTTTAAGTAGTGTTGCTGCCCTATTTTCTCTCTCCTCTCCTAGATTCCAATGAAATATTGACTTCCTTATTCTATTTTGTATATCACTTAACTTCCTTCATTTTCTACTCATCTCTCGTGACACACATATGCTATTTTCTTTAAACATTTCTTTCAGTTTATGAATCTTTTGTTTAATTTCTCTTGATCAGTACCTTAAGTCATTCAATGGATTTTTTATTTCAATGGTTAGACTTTTTACTTTTGTAAGTTCTGTTTATTTTTAAAGCCTACTGTTTTCTACCAAGGAAAACATAGGTAGAACACTCCATGACATTGAAGCACTGGTAGAACTTAAAAGAAAAAAAAGAAAAAATAAAGAAAAACAAGCAACCCCATCAAAAAATGGAATGAACAGAAATGTTCTCAAAGAAGACATACAGATAGCCAAAAGGCATGCTATAAAATGCTCTACATACTTATCTACAGCATAGGGAAATGCAAATCCAAACAGCAGTAAGATATCATCTCCCGGCCCTGCATGGTGGTGCTAGAGGTAAGGTTTCAGTTTTGCCAGTGCTAGCCTAGGACGGACCACGGTTCAAATCCGGCGTCCTATATGGTCCCCCAAGCCAGGAGCGTCTTCTGAGCACATAGCCAGGAGTAACCCCTGAGCGTCACCGGGTGTGGCCCAAAAACAAAACAAAAAAAAAGAAGAAGATATCATCTCCCACCAGTGAGATTGGCACACATCACAAAGAACAACAACAAAATACACGGCAGATGTGGATATAGAGGAAGGAGACCCTTTTTCACTGCTGGTGGGAATGTAGACCACCCGTTCAGTCTCTTTGGCAAACAATATGTATACTTCTCAAAAAACTAGCACAGAAATTCCTATATGAACCAACAACTTCACTTCTTATTATTTATCCTAAGATCAAAGTAACCCCCGCCCCAATCAACTCAGAAAAGACATTTGCCTCCCTATATTCATAGCAGCACTGTTCACAATAGCCAAATTAGGAAACAATCCAAGTGTCCAAGAATAGATGACTAAATAAAGAAAATGTGGTACATACATACAATGAAATATTTCATTGAAAAATGTCTGTCATAGAGGCAGATAGTAAGGAGGAAA